>BOPP01000181.1:630184-646324 GCA_017312745.1 Gryllus bimaculatus
GGGGCCGTAGCACGCGCCGCAGATCAAAGCGAGGGCCGCGTGGAGATGAATAGCATGTGGAGCCGCGCCGTCACACTGTTTCCCCGGCGAGTGCGCCCCAGCGCCCGTCCCCAGCGCCCGCCCGAGGAGCGGAAGCAGCCTGGCGGCGCGGCGCGGCGCTCCGGGGCCGACCCAAGGGCGACGGCTGCGAGACCTGCTTGGCATGGTACTAACTCCTCATACCCTCCTCCTCTCGTCGCCTCTTCCACAAATTTTCTCAGTCTCATGTCTCTCTCGCTCTGTTTTGTCACTACTCCTTCCTTCGCTTTTCCTATATCAATTTCCACCCACTCATTCTCTCTCTCTCCCCCTCCCTCCCTCACCTTCATTCATTCCCTCACCCTCATCAATCTCCCTCCACGTCTAGCATTATTGCTCACACTTGTGCATAATATTTCACCCTCCTTCATTACCTCTCATCCCCCTTCATTACCTCTCACCCTCTCTCATTACCTCTCACCCTCCCTCATTACCTCTCACCCTCCCTCATTACCTCTCACCCTCCTTCATTACTTCTCACCCTCCTTCATTACCTCTCACCCTCCTTCATTATCTCTCACCCTCCTTCATTACCTCTCACCCTCTTTCATTACTTATCTCCCCACTCTCATTCATGCTCTATCTTTCCCCATATTCATTCTCTCTCACAACCTTCTTCATTATCTTTCACATACCCCTTATTCTCTCTATCCCCCCACTCTCATTCTTGCTTTCTCCTTCACTCTTACGCATTGTTTCTCTCTCACCCTCATTCATTCTCTCAGACTCGCATTGCTTCTCTCTTTTCTCTCTCTACTCTTTTCCTTCTTTTTCCTCTCTCCCTCCGAACCATATTAAAAATGGACTTCATGTCTCTACGAAGACCATTTCTTAAATATTAAAAATATATACATTTACATTTATATCATAATTTTACAGTTTGAACACTGCGTAAATTGTACATATGTTAATTATTTAGCTTTTTGGCAACTGGTAAACGCTATCGACTATTTAATTTAACAATAAAATAAAGGTGACAAATAAATACTGTTAAAAGTAAATTCTTTTAGCACCACCAAGCGCTTGTTCGTTAACACTACGCCAGATGACAATTTGGAAAGATAATTATTTTTCAACACAACGTGTGCCTGACACTCGAGTCTTTCGCAGATGACACGCTGTTTACCTACACATTTTTCCTTTGACATGGCACGGAAATTCGGTACTCTTTCAAGCCTATTTTTGCTTGGATTTAATTTCCACCGATGGACTTAACTCGTCAAATGTTTTCATCTATTTCTTTTCACTTAAAATAAAAAGACAAAAATGTAATACAAGTATACAATTGCAATTACAAGAGATACATTTTTAAAAAGCAAAAAATCCTGTTTAGAAAAAAATAGGAACCAATCTTCAAATGTACCTTTAAATTTTCTGTAATGCAAAAAAATCTTGATACGCAATTATCTCCCAAATGAAGGTCTCTCTTTTACTGCTGTCACTAAAAATGCGGATATTACACATGGCAAATTTAAAGATACAAAGTTACAAAACTTCGGTATTACTGTTTCTAATTACGTCGCTTAAGCTGACGTCACGATCCTTGCACAATAACGCAATAAATCGCCCTACTTCTGGGATCAATGAGGAGATTAATTATGTTATCGGAGGAATACTTGTACAAATAAGTACACATATTTCACATACTCTTAGTTTTGTAGTTCTACGTCTAATTTTGCCTCTGCTTCAATCGCCTCCATTTACATCTCTGCCGACCCAGTTTCTCACACACCACAAACCGAGCATTATCCGTTTATCTCTGATCAATTTCTAATGTATCACCACATTGACGGATTATTAAAATACCAACTTCGCGCTTTCCGCTTGCATCCGCCTTCCTTCCGCACTGGATCATCACTTGCGCGATTTTGTTTGCTGGCACGTGAGCTTCAACACGCTTCTCCTCGCTCATTGTTTTCAGCCCTCTTTTATTTGCACAGCCCCCTTCGTCACCATTAAATTTCCGATCGTGTTATTTTTCCCAGAACGATTCAACATGCCTTTCTTCCTCCCTTGTCAAGGTTTCCGCCTGCCATTCTTAGTGTCCCTCGTGTGAATCGTATTTGCTTTCAAGCCTAACTTTGCATTTGCATGACGTTCCTCTTGAATTTTGATAATCACATCATTAACTTCATCTATCTCTTTGAAGCAAGGCTCCATGTTCTTATGCTGCACCTCATCCACTCCGATTCTTTCTTCGATTCACAACCTTTAAGATTCGAGTATTATGCACACCACTTCGCCTCTCCTCGTACATTCGTCATCAATTCTTCCTTCTCAAACGCTCCTTCCATCTCATTGAGCTACTTCGCCACCGACTTCCTCACCTCTCGTTCCTTAACATCCACACCCTTTCCCTCTTACTTCTACTACGCTCTTTGCTAGTCTCCCTCGTACTATTTTCCTTTCTTCACCTCTTCTTTCTTGTATCACCTTTTTTCCATGTCCCTTCATCATCTTCTTCTTCTTCTTCTTCTTCTTCTTCTCAGCCTTCTCTTACTTCATGTCTTCACCCTCTTCTCCTTTACTCTCGTTCCAACTCAAACCTACTCTGCCTCCTCCCTCTGCCTTGCCCCCCCCCATCAAACACTTTGCAAATGAATCCTCTTCATCTTTTCCCTTCTTTTCCATTCCTGTCTTCCCCTCTTCTTCTTCAGGCCCCTTCATTTCATGCCCCATACTCTTCTCCACCTCAGCCTTGTCCTTTCCCCATAACTCCGCCCACTCCTTCGCTCTCTTCCCACCTCGCGTCTCCTCTGCCCCTCCCTCGACCTCGGGTTCCTCCTCCTCTCCCGCATCTCTCATATGAATCCTCTTCATCTGCCAACCCCTTTTCCACGTTCTCCCCCTCATTCGCCTTCTCCTCTCCTCCGCCTCCGCCCCGGCAGTCGTCAGCCGCCGCCGCCGCCGCCGCCGCCGTAAACCTCATTCGCGCCTCATAAATCGCCTCTGTTCGCGCGAGGCGTCGGCCGACGGGCGTGCGCCAAAGTGCGCGGCTGTAAACTGCTGCCCGCCGCCGCCACGCCGCTGTTTCGAAGGCTCCGCCCACGCGCCCGTCAAGTGGCCTCACGTGGCGGCACGGGTCGGGGGCGGACCCACCGCATGCAACGTGCTCTGGGCCTGGGGCGACGGAACCGCGTTTTGGTGGTGGAACGCTTAGCGTATCAGACAGTTACGCCAAAATTCACGGGTTCAAACCTCATCGAAGCCGTGGTGTTTTAAAGGTGAAATAATCCTTCATTTGCAAAATTTGCGTGTCAGATAGAAGAGCAGTCCTGATGACCTCAGAACTACCAAGTCTCACCAAGTAAAATAAGGCATCATTGCATTGAATTGACAGTGAGACGCCGCCCATAGAAAGAAAGAAGAGCCGAACGCCACGAAAATCGTAACTTCAGCCCCTGAAACTAAGCGTAAAGAAGTTGTTTGTGGGTTCCGCACACTAGGTCGGGACAAGACGGACGTACTCAACAGATTCGTCACTTCAGTTTTTTTAGTCAGTTTGACTCATTGCTCCGTTACTTGTATTGGGCGCGACTGCTCCCAAATAGAGTAAAGTAAAGAAGAAAAAAGCTCTGTGTTCGTTTTTCATAGCGGAACAAAATAAGGTAAAAAATTCACGAAACCCCAGATGCTGTGTTTATAGTATAAACAGAACAAGAATGCTTAAAAGATCATGTCACATATTATGTCCAGACCTGGTTGAAGATGAAAGAAAGTATTTCAGTACTTTAGAATATCTGATAAATTTGAAGCTCTACTAAATATTTTTAATGAGTAACTAAAAAAGAGAGTACGCATCTTAAGGAGAAAATATAATGTAAATCGAGATTTGCAGGTTGTATGTGGCAAGTGGGCACCACCCAGAATGCGCTAGTCTTAAGTCTGGAAATTTCATCTCTAACTTCACACCGTCCACCTCCTCATCGTCTGTCCCACTCTTGTCTATCCTTTCTCTCATTCGCATATTTACACGTATCGCGCAACACTATCAGACACCTGGAGGGTTAAAACGCGAATAGGGGTGTAGGAGTACTCATCCCTACCTTACGCTTACACTCATTTGCACTACAATACCACACTTGTCGGGAGGCCAGTCAAGCGTATGGCTTGTCCCGGCTGAAGCTGTGCTCCGCTGTTGGAAGGTATGGATTGGGGAAGGTCCCCTCAAGGCGACGTAGGTCAGCGCTGGATCTCGCCAGAAAGCGAAGGAATATTCCTGCCATCTCACGCGATAAAAACTGCACTACACTTGCGGGACTAATGGCCTTATCAGTTGACGCGCCCGGAATAACTAATCAGTCAGTAATCGAAAGAGTATGGAGTCTGATATGAAAGAAGGAATAATAAGTACATGTAAATTTCTTATTGAAAGACTTAATTAAATTCTTGATATTATGATAGTTTATTGGTTCCATTTGTAATATCTTAGTGCGTGTACTTAGTATGTAATCGCTTGGACTTAACCTACATTTTCGTTTGAATTCAGACAAATTTTGAAATTTTCCCAAAAAATAAATGATGTATTCATATAAAAAATTACGAAATGGTGATATTGATTCTTCGACGAGATATTGGAAAAATACTATTCTAGAAAATGTTCAAAAATAATTTCACAAAAATTATGATATGACAATTGAACATTGAATGCATGTTCAAGCGACGTTTATGTAAAACTCCACATCGTTTATTGGAAAGGTTTCAGCTCATTAGGTCGGGAAACACAACGAAAATGTATGAACCAAACAAGCGTAGTACAATCAACTGAGCGAGAAACTCAAAAGGTTAATTAGAATTTGAATATATATTTAGGAAGTAAAAAAAATTGATGACAAATATTGCATTGTAGTTTGTGTAATACAGCATTTGTGAGACCAAATTCTCTAATGAATCTGCACTGCAATGAACTACGATACGACGTATACTACAAAAATATAGAGAGCATACTGCTACTGCTGATTCTGCAAGTTTTAAAAAAATTTATTGTCTAATCAACATCAAGGTCTTTCGCAACATAACTGTCAATTAGCACGTAGTCGACAAAGTACTTCGCACACGATAAACGTCACGACATAACACGTTTGAACATTCTCTGCTAAGTTGCGTATTAACATAATACATATTAAAGTAATTTTGATAAAAAAGCTTATACTTTCTGGCAATATTTGTAACTGTTACGTAATACTATAATACTACATGTACCTCCAAAAGTGTTTTCAAACAGCGTACATTTTACCTCTGCAATGAGATTCAAGTTCAACGTTTATAGAGTTGGCACGCCATTCACAATACAGCTACATCACTAGTGTGAGCCAACTAAACTCCACGTCTCCGGAATTTAAAGAAAAGTTGAACATTTGCATTTGCAACTTTCAAAAATTCAGAGATTTTTACTTCCATACTTTCAAGAACTAACTTTGAAGAACATACTAGTTCGTTAAGGAAAAAATATCAATCATCAATATTCTAGTTTTCAGTGGTAATATATTGCAATTTTTTTTAAATACAGAGAGTTCGCCGCAAATGATGCATGCCACACTTTTGAGTCCTTTGGTGAATTCGAGGGAAAATTTAGATACATTTGAAGTCATTTTTGATATTCTTTCTCATAAATTGCCATTACTTCCAGAAAAAAGAATCAAAAACTACTCTTTTTTTCAAGAAAATTGTACATAACCTTATTTAAATACCTAATTTCTTGAAATAGATTTCATTTAGAAAAATGTCATCAAGAAAATTGTATTTTTCGATGTAAATTCTAGCAATTTCCAAAAATTACGCGAAAAGTTCTCATATTTTTCTAAAATTATTTAAATTTCTGTCTAGAAAAACAGAATTTATTTTTAAAAATCTATATTTTTAATATTATAATTGTAGGAAAACATCTCAAAAATGTTTAGCTTTTGGAATTTTAAAAATTCAGAAATTTCAACCAAAAAGAGACCTGCGTATTTTGTGCCATCTGAAGATTAATGAATGAAGATTAATGAAGCTTAATGAAAAGAACCACTAAAATCAAAATATCCTTCTGAAACTCTCACAGTCTTAAATTTGTTACGATCTCTTCGGAAAAATCAAGTTTGGCAAAAGCTGATGATCAAGTTACGTGCTGGTATTAACCACGCACAGATCGCCAGACATACGTTTCGCATTTGTTTCGTACACATTTTTTCGGTATTAAGGACTTGCAAAATATTCATTCTTACTACACACGGTATTAGAGAAAGAAATTTACTACATACCGGAAAATAGATGTATGCTCTTTTTTATACAATTACAATACAATCTATTTGCTACTTACGTACGCAGTAAGGCAATAATCGCGGGAATACTTTAAATAAACCTAACTTCTTTTTTTTATAATTTTCGTCAATTTTAAACATTTTTCAATATGCAATGTACACACTTATAAGATACACATGTGAGCAAGCGTACCTGAAGGTCCCGAATTTCTATATTCTAAAGCACAATGACACTCCTTCGCATGAACCCGAAGAGTTTCGTGAATATTTCCTACACCACCTTCACCACCGCCTCAATTTCATTACATCCTTCATTAAATTAACAAGCATTAATATACAAATTTCACATTATACACAAGAGCACTCTTGCAAGAAAAATCCCAAACACCCCTTGCCTCATGTTTTATTCATGCTCTCTAATTCTTCACTATTTGACAGTTAGTGAGAATCTACATTTTAGGTTCCGTAAAACAGCGGTTTCAGTTTGCCAGAGGCGGGGAGACTATCAGCTGAACCCCTTCTGCGCTTGACTCCATTATGCATGTTCCGGAGTCGAACGCCGGTGTAATTTTATTCAAAATAATGCGCCGCATCGCGCTGCACTCTCGTTCGTTAAAAATGGAAAGAGACGTGCGCACAAAAAAGGGCGAAGCGACGAGGAATTCGCAGTTGAAAACAAACACCGCCACGTGTTTTCCAGGAGGAATAAAGTAGACAATAGAAGAAACGGTCCGACGAATGGTGCATCCAAGGAGACTGAAAAATTTAATGAGACGGAGGTTTCCCCCCTATTAGCAGCTTATTATCTAAATAACTTGTCGATGATTATAAATAAATAGATGTAATGTTCGATATTTTTCTTTAAGCTCAGGATGAAAAAAGATAACGAATATAATTAAGAATAATTCGGGAATATTTTAATTGACATTTCTATGTTCTAAAATAGAGGTGCGTACAATATGATCTGTCATTTCTACTAAAATCGTTAGATCAATACACAGAAATCGTTAACAAGTTATTTACATTGCCTAATGGAGTATGTAATGAAATAAGTTCAGAAGTAATATTCAGTATAATTTGAAACGTAGTGGCTACTCAATGAAAGTTTCTTAAAATGCAAAACAATAATGCAGTGAAGAGATAATAAATTAACTCGTAGTTGGTTCATAATTTATCCTAGAAGGATTTTAGAAAAATATTTTATACCAGAATATATTCCGTTAATATACATTTATTTAATTAAATCTCAGCTCTAATATTCACAAAATTGACTTTGATTTATTACCAAGATATTATGTTAGTGTAACTTCTTACGAACTGATTGTTCTCAGTTTCTTGTAAAATTCTCGACTTTGAAATAAGACTTTCGAGCTTTCAACGCCAATTCAAAATAATTGTGTCTTCATTTTAATAGCAAAATATTTAACAGAAAACAAAAAATCCCACGAAAAAATTGGAATTTTATTTCCTTGTAAGGTTTTTCTAAGCTTTGAAATTACAAATGCAAATAATTATATTTGAAGAAATCATCGCAAAATCTCCAGATCACCAGAAGGATTACAAAAAGCGAAACAAAGAATCACAACTTTCTACAAGGCGCATAGCTGGAAAAAGAGTGACACCCTACAAATAAAAAGAAAACAACAGATAAAGGGGAAAAAGCAAGCAAAGCGAGCTGGAAGAGCAGGAGTTTCCTCCGGCGGCGGCGAAGGCGCCGGCGATCGCGTCATCCACGGCGTTAGCGCCCATTTCCGCCGAATTCCGCCCCCCCTCCACCCCCGCGGCCGCGGCATCTGGCAACAGTGCATCGCGAGGCTATCGATTCGGGGCCCGCGCAGGACCGCGCGAGGGGACTTCCACAGGGATAATGCACCCACAAGATAAAACGCCCCGCACGCGCCTTTCGCCTTCTCCAGGTACAGGGTGCCGCTGGAAGGAAGACTCTTGCGGCGCAAACGGTGCGCAAATGAAGTCCGAATAAAATTAGAATATGGTTACATTCCGTGATTACGTGAATTTACGTGATGACACCAGAGCCGCGACCAGACCTTAGAGAACAGCGAATTAGAAGCTTCGGCATTTGCACAACGTTGGCACCTACAATTAGTGTATAAATGTTACGAGCAAACACATGTTGCAAACAATAGTAACAAATGTTACGAACAAACTTGTTACGAGTTTCTCCATATTGCTTTCTTCTGTTAGTCTTGTTAGTGCTGAAAACTTGTTGAAGAGCGCGCAGTATGTGGCACTGCATGCCCATCCACACCCAAATATCGACTTCATTCTAATTTTATCCCTACTCTAAGTCCATGCATTTATCCAAGAAATAAAGAAGGGGGCTTGAGCTAGACTATTTTCGATTTCAGGGGGACTCCCTAAAACGCATGATGAACAAGAAATAAATAAATATATTTTTTAAATTAACTCTCTTTCTTAAAGTCCCTGAGCAGGAAAATCATATTTTGTCTTGATACGAATATAAATACTTTACGAATACTAACTAAACGAATGGGCTGGACAAGCCTCCCCCTTAGACGTCACTGTTTATTACAACCTCCATTGCTTGCGTTAAAATCACTGTGGTCACTTGTGGTCTCGACACACCGCTCAATGACTTTTCATTTACAAAGCTAACGTCCTGGATTTTTCCGGAGGTTATTGTCAGATATGTGCGAGGTATGTATGGTGTTCACTTGTGGACACGACTTTAGGATGTTCTCTCTGTAAGTCCAATATTCGTTGAGTTTAAACAACCTTAGACAAAGAAAATTATTTTATATTTAACAGCAAATTTCCAACACGAGCCAATTCTGTTATAGGTGTTAATGAGAGTAGCAGAGGTAGGGATATGTTTCTCAAAACTTGTACTATTTCATTATTTCATTTTGCTAATCTCCTTTCGTTTTGAGGTATAAGCTATTATGAGAGAGCTGACAATCTGTTTTTTGACTGCTTTGTTCGACGATTTTGTACCAAACGGGATTAGAGTGCGGAGATTGAACCCGTGACCTCCCAATCACTGGAACGGTCCTGCAAATAGGGCATAATCTTCACGCTTGCCGCTCCAGTGCTGTCAAGCTGGTAGCGACAAGCGAAAATATTGTATTTTTGAGCGCGAAATAATAAATTACAAAAGTACACAGCATGTTTTCTCAAACAATTCAGGATATCAGCAAATCCTCTCCGTCGGAAATATTGAAAGATCTTTGAAACAATAGGAGTCCACATTAATGTTGTGTTTTGAATATTTTTCATTCAGTATTTCAAAAATATTTAATGAAACCTATAATTTAGAAAAATGTCACGATTACAAACGATTCAGATGACAAATGATGAAATAAAAAAGAGTTGGTTTTTGAACAATGAGATCAGAAATCTGTCTTTTACACAAACGTACTGTCGGGTCCAAAACCATTCCTAGAATTCTATAAAGTTAACTCGGAATATCAAGAGCGAGTAGCGAGAAAAAGAGTCTGCCTGCTCTACTTCCAGCCGGTTACTTCTCCCAATTGGCCGCTTCCTCCAGGAACTCTCGCCAACACGTAGCAGGGAGGTCACGAACAAAGTTGTGATACGGGTCGCACTGCAAGCTCACGGATCTATCCTCTTTTTCTAAAGAATACTTTTCTACATAGTATATCTTCGTAAAAACGGGATTTTCTAGATTGATCATGAGCTGAAATGACACAAAAGTACATACGAATGAAAAATAATATGTAGGTCTTCACAAAAATAAAAGAAGATGAGAATAACAAATTTCGTTAAGTTAACCAAGACCCATTTATATATTTTAATACAATAAAATTATTCATACGAGTACAAACTTACCTATTAGAAAAGGTCCTAAATCTTTATCTTTTATTCGAGAAATTTGAAGCAATCAGTTTGGTTTAAGCTCTTAGTGCTGCAACGAGCATTCATTTCTCACATTTTGGTATCTTTTGAAATTTTCCAAAAAATAGGAAGTTCAATAAAAATGAGACCTGAGGTATTTTTACTAATAAACTTTGTACTCCTACAAATTATTTTTTTAATTTCAAGCGGTTTCTGAGAAAAAAATTTAAAACACTTTATTTTCAGCAAAAAGAATGAGTAAACTACTCTATTTTTTGTAAAATTGAACATGACATTTGAACATTAATATTTTAGGAAAAAAATATTTCAATCTGAATAAGTGTCTTTTACTACTGTTTCATAAAAATTTAGATTTATATTTCGTAAGATTAATAAGAGGCACTAAAAATATTAAAATTTCTCGTATGGTGAAAAAGCCAACAGTTACTTTGCTCCGCGGTAACATTGTCGTTGAACCAAAATTCCGTTGTCTGGTAAATGACGTCGCGTTTAATACCTCGTGATGTATAGGTAGGAGGTTTAGGTAATAAGAGAAGAAAGTGTGCAATCGATGTAAAAAGGAAAAAATGCGGCGCTGTCAAGAAGACCAATGAACAAGAACAAGAACTCTTCTTGGCGACATTTCCACTGCCGCGCGTCTGCTGTTTCTCCTGCGGGGAAACTCTATCTCTCGCAGGCGTGACAAAATGCCCTCGGCCGGCGTTGCCAGGGTAACGGAGGACAGCAAAAGGAGCGAATCGAAGAGGTGACATGACCCTCCTCGTTGCAACGAGGTTCGACCCAGAGAAGGAGAGAAGACGGCAGAGACAATTGTTATGTTACAATAGCAAACTTTTTCTTTTTCTGAAGAGGTGAAGGTAACACGGTGGTAACCAACATTTCTGATATACTACATCAATAATATTTCTTATCAGCCCAGGGGTGCGCGGGCTTGAGACAAGTGGGGGAAATGAAGACAGTGGGATCGAAACCCTCGAGAGACATGCATGTTGAGGGTATGGTGGCGTTCTCAGTACCTTATGTTTTACCTCTAAATCGTATTCCGTTCCAAATTATCCACATGAGTAACAAGTGTGTTATTAAGATTTTGTATTCATCGAGAAGCTGGTTCCTTCATTTACTCAAGAGGTAGAATCTTCAAGATGGGCCTAGACACCAGGGCCGGAGTTTGATGTGAAGTCTGAGTGGGTAGTTCACCTTCTCCTCCTCCCACCAAAAAAGTATATGAAGGGGACAATACAAAGCATTTTTTTCCAACAGTGCTGTTTATCATGTTAAATTATGGCATTTATTTTACGTTACTTCAACACTTCATTTTTAAAATGCAAAAACAGCATTTCACTTTGTATATTTTGACATAAACACATTTAACAATTTTAGCAAGTCGATTTTGTTGTCATGTCGCTATAAACATGTAAAATCGCAATACAGTTGAGCCTTTCTTGCACATAGTTGATTGCATATATATGCAGTTTTGAATCGACGCAATATCGAGAAACTTCATTAACGTCAGGAAGTTGACGTTTACGGAATATTTCTGTCACCCCGAATTCCAAGTGGGTGTTTTACTCACTAGAAATTGTTCGTGTGAGTATAGCTACTCACTGTACCTACATTATCCGCAGTGCCTGCTAGATACTACCTTGGCATAAGATTTGCTAATCACGTGAACTCCCTCCTCAGTATATCAACTCTGAGTCAATGGCATATCAGGCTTATCATCCACTTATACCCTCTTCTAATCCACTGAAGTTCATCCCTTCTCTAATCCACAGACCAAAAATACCGAGATGACCGCTTGTTTTGTTTCTGGACATACATGTCACTTCATTGTTGTCCGATTTAAATATTGTAGCTCCTGGTCGGGAGCTAGAAGAACAGGAAAACTCTCTAATTCAATCGAGAGCTTCAGTACCACAAAATTACGTCGTAACGAAGGTACAGATAGGATACCCCCCTGATATCTCAAGATATCAGCTAGTCACTAAATTTCAATCGGGTGGTAATCGCATTTTTGAGACCTCTTTTCCTTGTTGGTGTGGTATGAATGTGTGTGTGTAATAATTAGTTAGAAACACTGTAAAATCAAATGTGTTGCTTTCTTACAAATGCAAATAGTTTTTATAAATGTCGGTAGTTTAAAAGTCTAGTTTGGTTTCCAAACTTTTCTAACATCACTGTTTTTGAAAATTTATTCGTTTCACTATGTTCATAAGAGAGCGTGGAAGGGATTCAGGATTTCAAGAAGTCGTAAGCAGATTTATATTTCTTTTCCATTCGTCACATTCAGTGTTTGATGTCTTTGAGTAAAATAAATCCAATTAGATCTCAAGGAACGGTGGGATACAGCAGATACCACGAAATACTTTTCTGTCGTCACAAGACACCTTTGGCACGACTACACACTACACACCCCTACCTCTTTGATGTGTTTTTCGTACACATCACAAAGAAATGTTTATAATAAGTACAATTGATAGTCAGACACAATTTTAACTATCACACAACAGGATGTCCTCTACGCAAGATCAACTGCTCTTCCACTTTCCGAGAACTTGCCAAGTTGCGCTTCACGCGTCTTCATGCTTCCATTCTAGGCGCGTATTTCAAACAACGTAGATTTCCTAACTTTTAATTAACAACGGAAATCTGTAATGTATTCAATATATAGTGACCTCCACTCCTAATGCTTTTCTATTTTTTATACCTTACTTGTTTAAAACCCCGCACTGGTCGTCGAATAGGAGGGACATCAAAATCGTCTCTTTCCAGTTTTTAATATATATGACTTGCATTGGATAATTGCTTGTATGACTTACAATTTCCTCTAAAAGTACTTACAGAACCTCTAATTATTCACTGTTTAATAGACACCTCAGATGTTCGAAATTTTCAAACTTAGTATTAATTTATAACAAACTCATCAGAGTCTCCCAAGGCAACAACACCTTCGATACCCACCAAGAAAGTGCGCAGCCCATTTTGAGGAGCAATGGAGGAGCACGGGCGCGACGAAGGCGGCAGGATGGGGCGGGGCGCTAGGGGGCACTGGGGGGCGCTGGCTTCGCGTGAGTGACCCTGTTCGGAGGAAGGTGCAGGGAGTCTTCCAGGACCGACTTCGAACCCCTCCCCGGACTTCCTAATGGGGGTCTGTCGTGCTCCGGCTCAATCTGACTAGATCGGACGAACGAGGAGGGTGTGTTTGCGTTTCCTTCGGACTGGAAAAGCGAGCATCTTGAAGCTGTGTGAGATTTTGAGATGGGCATATCGAATAGTTATTACGTGTTGAAAATATTGGTATTATTCCAAGTCATTTAATTTATTATACTAAAATTTATTACGACTAACAATACAGTGAGTAATTCAAAAGCATTTTACATTTAAATATTAAAGTGAACTTTAAAAGGTGCTAATCCATGAAACTAAAACTATAATAGTTACTCATTAAACTGTCTTTACTTAATTGATTTTTTATTCTTTATATTTTTAAACAATTAATTAAGCAACAGACTGTTTCCAATATCCTTACTTGGTGTATTTTTTAAAAAGTTTCTTGTCATCACGCTCGTGAAAAGAAATAAGTAAATTTACAATATTCCCCTTAGCGAAAGTAGAAAGATTAAATTATTTTAAAACATTATACGCACTAAGTTTATGATGTAAAATTTGATTTGAATATTCTGCCTCCTCTACGGCATTTTAATGCAACCTCCCCGCCCAAACCCACCGCCTGCCCGCTAACCAACCCACTCCCATTCCCTGCCCGAACTAATTTTTGTCTTTGACCTTGACTGAGCCTAAGCCTGTTTCAGTCTTTTAAATGAACCAAAATGTACTTAGAAGGAAATGCAATGAGCTTTAGTTTCACTACTAACCACTTGCGAGGATATCGTAATGATTTTGGAGTATTCTCACAAACCTTGAAAAATGCGTACTTAAATTCTGATTTAAAGTAAGACCGACACAAAGGTAAATTTCTTAAAATACTATATACCATTGACTTTGGTAATTTCATCAAACTGTATGTAACTCTACATTTGAATATAAAAAGAAATAAATCTGTATATTACTCTATATTTGAATATAAAATAAACAACCTTTCACAATTCTACTTCTGTAATAATATTGAGAAATCATGAGATTGATAAACTGTAATATACGCCTTATTCTAGGGCCTTTAACGCCAACAGCCAGGTACTTTTACGTCCCGTAGGGATCGTACATTGCAACCCAAACCACTTGCGGGCTCCTTTGATCTCGGGTCAGCAGAACGCGAGACCGTGACAACACATACATGCGAGACCACGAACAAACATGTATGCTCGATAATAAACGAATCAAAAAAGAACAATTTCCTTGCCCATACTTATCGAACACGTATTATAATATTTATGTAAATTCTCATATTTGTTGCAGAATCTTAATTGCTACGCCATCAGAATATATTTTAACAGGTCGCAAGCCAATGGGGTGAGTGGGTGTCATCCCATGTCATGCCCCAGTGCAGTTTTCCATCTTTCTTTAAGTATGGACTTGGTTGGTTCGTTTAGGACCTTTAATGTTAGCACTGGTTTAAACCTTACATGATAGCTCTGGTTTTCCATGTTTAATTTTAAAAAAGCACATGGGATCACATAATCACACTGCAACTAAACGAGGGGCTTCGAAAACGTGTTTCATCAGAGAAACTAGAAAGTTTGATGAAATCTGAATGTGTGAAATGAAGTTTCTCAAGGATACGTGCCAAGCTGTAAGGTACAATACAACTACGCTACTACTTCTACTACTACGCAACTAGTACTTCGGATAATCACATCTAGTAATAAACCTAATCGGAAGATGGATATTTTTTCAGGAGTTGCAGACAAAATTGGCAAACATATGTGCCGCTACGAAATTAATAAAGTATGCGAAGCACTTGAAAATTCAGGAAAATAGTATTCGGCAAATATTGCGTCCACTTCTTCTCACATCAGCTGCGGGTACGGTTACATCGGTGAGACGAGACCCACCATTAATTGCGACGTCAAGAAACACATTAGCCGTAACCAGCATGCAGTATTAGAAATAAAACAGATGCAGCCCTTGTTACATGAAGAACTGGCCACGCAATTTCTGTTCATACCTGCCGCCTGCTCAGGAAGATCACCGAGAAGCGAGAAGAGTGAAAGAGCAGATGAAAATCAATCAAACTTTCCGAAACTTGAATGATGGGCGTGGCTTATGTACCCACGAGACCTGGGTACACCTACCATTTTACCATGAAAATGGAGGCTTCCGCGGCCCGCGGCCCGCGGCCCGCGTCAGTACCATGACTCTCCGGGAGTCGCAACAACCCGCACCCACTGGTGCCAACGTTTCTCCGCCATTCTCGCCTTTTGTACACGTCATCACGCGCTCTCCGTCATTTTTCCCTGAGGAAGGTCGCAGACTGGCGGTCGAACGTTGGCAACTGTACCTAGGTCGCAGCGTCTCCCACACAGTCACGTAGCTATCAATCTACCCGCGACGCCCCGATGGGTCCGAGCGTGGTTTCCGCTGCTCCTCACCGTCCGACCACGGGTGGGTCTCCTGCACTCTGCTTGAAGAGACCGTTGCGATACTTTCTCCACACTGGCCGATCGTCCCAACAACCGGCCTCCGGGAAGGGGAAAAACTCATTGTTTATAACCTCTTGTTTAGTCCACGTCTGCGCATTTTGTCCTGTGGAAGGTCGAAGGAAGAAAGATGGCGGAAATTTGAGTACTTGCGTCTAGGACGCGGAGACTCTTAAAAAAAGTCTATAAACATGGTACATATTTAACTATTTCTTACAACCGACGTGTCCTTCTGTAAGGAAGATCGTTGGTACAGAATCTTTTTAAGATTAAATATGTTCTTTCCACACTTCAAAAACTGAAAATACTTCAACACAAACGCGTACAAAATTAGAATAGCTAAAGTACATGTATTATTAGTTCTT
>BOPP01000181.1:646349-675433 GCA_017312745.1 Gryllus bimaculatus
AATGCTTTTTTATATAATTATTATATAATATATATATATAATATATATATATATATTAAAATTGATTATGGTAGCCACCGTTGAGACAAAATGAGACCGTGAATCTGTTTATTATAGCAAACTCTTCTAAAATATACCAACGGAATTTTACAATGTGATGTCTTAGTAGCAATAATAAGCACGTAATGAGCGATCACGACAAGGCATAATCAAATTCATAAAAATTAATATGTTATTGAAAATAGTCACATTCTCTTACCGAAAACAAAATGTATATCTTTTTACGTGCATTGTTACGGAATATTTATGCAACTAGACCATCACCACAATTCCAAAAGATGAGGCCATATACTGACAAGTGAAAACAAAGGAAAATCCTTTCAGAGTTATGAAGCCCATCACCGTCACTATTCGTCCACACCTCGACAGTCTATCCGTGTCAGCGAAACGGTTCGTTCTCTGCCTCAAAGAGCGCGCAGCTGCCTCGGAGGACGTCACGTACGTTACCACGTAATTCAATTACGCCGTCCGGGCAAGGGACAAAGAAGGAGCAGGGCAGGGCACGCCGAGTAGGTCGCGGCCCCGCGCGCGCCATCGTTAATAAAAGGCCACATAAACGTCATGCGCGACGCCGGAAATTAAATGAGACGCCGCAAAGACGCTGCCGCCTCTCCCAACATGCGCGATGGCTCCTCTCCTCGCCTTACCCCCCAACCGCTCCCACCCCTCCCACTCGTCCCCACTCGCTCCCACGCGCTCCCATCTTCCCAGGCCGCTCCACTCCCTCCACCTCCGCTCCCACTTCGCTCCCACGCGTTCCCACCCGCTCCCACTCGCTCCCACTCCTCCCACTCCGCACCCACTCCACCCACTCCCCCACTCGCTTCCCACTCGCTCCCACTCGCTCCCACTCGCTCCACTCGCTCCCACTCGCACCCCACTCGCTCCCACTCGCTCCACTCGCTCCCACTCGCTCCCACTCGCTCCCACTCCGCTCCCACTCCCTCCCACTCGTTCCCACTCGCTCCCACACCGCTTCCCACTCGCTCCCAACTCGCTCCCACTCGTCCCATCGCTCCCACACGCTCCCACTCGCTCCACTCGCTTCCCACGCGCACCCACTCGCTCCCACCCGCTCCCACCCCCACCCGCTCCCACTCGCTCCCCTCGCCCCGCTCGCTCCCCTCGCTCCCGCTCCTTCCTACGCTCCCACTCGCTCCACGCGCTCCCACTCCCCACCTCGCTCCACTCGCTCACCCGCTCCCACCGCTCCAACCCGCTCCCACTCCTCCCACTCGCTCCACCCGCTCCCAACCCCTTGCCAGCCAGTCCCACCAGCTCCCACACTCCCACCCGCTCCCACGCTTTTATACCTGCTTCGTCCCGTCGACGACCGCACAGACCAGCTTCTACTCTTATTTTGACACCGTCGGGATTTCCTACCTCACTATACCCCAAACGTTCGTTCCACGGCGTCGGTTTTTGCACTGCCTACTCCGTTCCTACTCCTCGCTCCTCACCACGCGCTCCCACTTCTTGCCACACCAAGTATACTTCCCGCCTCGCCCACATTCCAACACGCAGGTCACATCCTCAATTGCACCATACCGTACTTCGCTTCACTTACGGTCAGTTCTTCGTTTCACCCCAACCCTGCTCACCACTCACCCGAGCTTTAATCTCCGTGCCAGGACACACCCCGCACTTCCTGCCCGCCACGCTCTACGCAGCGCTTTCGACCGTCGCCGTCCTATCCACTTTGCCCAATCAATCAGCGTTGCCTCCGGGGTAGACAGAATGCGTGATCAATGCATGTAACTTTTTTTGAAATTGTGCAAAAATCAATAGTTTTTCTTAGGCACGAAATATTTCTTATTTCTGCATTCCATTAATAGCGTATGAATTAATTTTTATATGTTTATGTCATTTTGAGCTTATCACTCAATTGTTAGAAAAACAGTTTTCGCCATAAGCGAAGGCATACTAATTGTTTTGTGAATGTTGTGTACACTCCCCGTCTAGATACCCCAATAGAAATGTCTATTTAAAGAAGCGTTCTCATTTAGTAGTTTCTTTTGCATCAAATATCGAAATATAGATAGTATTTGTTTTGGTATTTAGGAGAAAAATTCTAACAGCACAAGTAAGAAAAACCACAGCTTCAAATAAAGTTTCGCGATCATTATGATAAAACCTTGAAGAAAGTGAGTTCTACGACAATTATTCTGTTGTATTTGTAATTTTTGATAATTTTCGGAATTCTTATAGTCAACCAACACTTTTAGCGTACCTGTCTGTATGAAAAAATTCCATACCTTATTTATTATAAATATAATTTTATAAAGACAAATTAAATCTCTATTTTTTAATACTTATTAGTTGTAGGAAGACCCCGAAAAAAATTCTAGTTTTCATTCTTTAAATTTTACAAACACAACTAAAATGAGACCCATACCCATTATTAAGCAATCTCTTCCCTATCCATAGAAACATGTTATTAATGCACACATGGAGCCATATTTGAGAAATGTAGTAAATGTTAATGATTGATGTAAAGGACTCTCAAAAATCCAAATATCGTACGTCCCCGATTGGCCCGATCGATCAAAGACAGATAGGAAGCACAGTCGACAGTCGGACTTTTCACTAAAACCAGTTTTTTGTATCTAGGACCCAGAAACGTGGATTCTGCAAACCAACTATCAGTTGGAAGTAACTTACTAACATATCTGTAACATAGTTTGTCCATCTATTTGATATCGGCTCCACATAATTTCTGTTAAGAAAAAATTCGGCTGTTTAGCACTGCAGCATTTCAATGCTTTCTTCTATACTATGTAAGAGGAACGAGACAGTAAAATTAAAAAAGACGTAGTGGTTGTAGTGTCTGAAAAATTGTGAAATTTATTTATAGTAGTGGCAAAGGGAATGTGAAAAGACGATATATCCCGTACATTTAACTTTGACCCCACATCTTAACACAAACTTAACGTTGCTTTAAACAATGCCTGAGCCAAAGCGACTGAAAATTCCTCGTCCGTGTGCGTTTGCCCTTGCCCTTGCGCTGTGCGCCGTCTTGTCCCTGCAGGGGCAGGCGGGACTGGAACGGGCCGGCGCCCCGCGCGGTGGAAGACTCTCGGAGCTCGAATAAACCGAGATAAATACTATTCTGATAACTTAATGGAGGCAGTAATCACCGGAGGGCGTTAGCGCGCCCCGGCCCCCCGCAACCCGGGCGCGCGGCGTGTCCATACACACACGCGCCCTCGCCCCATTTTCCTCTTCCTGCGGTTGCACGCCGCTGCCTCCAGTTCCAGTCTCGCGCTCGCCGCACGAACCAGACCTCCCGCCAGTTACCCCTCCACCGTTCACCTGCTCTTGCACTCCACATTACCAACTCATGATTAACGGGCTCCAGTATACTGTAGTCCCCGCATGTTTATGAATTGACTTATTCGCACTAAAAAAGCTTTCAAATCATTATTCCTTAGTGTTTAATATTTTATTAAATTCCGGTATGAGGGTTAAGTAAGTACTTGTTTAAAGTTCTAAAAGAATATAAGTATAGTTTGCAAGTTCAAGTAAAAACTTTCAATATACTCAGACCAGGTCATGTGGAATATCCCTTTCTATTGAGCTCTTCAATTCTTACTTTATACACTATCGTTTCGTTATCATCCTTCGTTACTATATTAGATCCTCCATGGTACACTCCCTACCTTTTAACGGAGCTTACGCTACATACCTCATATTCGTCAACAATGCTACCATTATTCCAATTTTTATTCGCTTCCACATCATCTTCCGACTTCTTCCTCCTATTGCACACTTTAAAGGCCATACTAACTAGTCGCAGCCTAGTTATTTCTACTCTTCTACGTCCAAAATCACCGGTGGCTCGAATCTTAGAAGGGATTCCACTAAGGTAGGAGTTTTTTTATTGAAATCGTCTTAAGTAAGGACTTACCACATATGAAGCCTCATCACATTATTGATACCCTTGAAATTCAAAACTTCTTCGTTTTCTTCTCCTTATCCCTATCATATTGTTAATATAATTATTTATTATTAATTATAATTATTATTATTATTTATAATATATTATTATTATAATATTATTATATTTTGTTGTGTTTGTATTATTTTACTTGTGTTCATTCCGCAGTCTTATCTGACATTAATTTCCCCTTTCGCGCACATTACAACCACATTCTGTATTCTTCCACGCACCATGTCTGCAAACTCATACCAATCCTTAGACTCTTCATTCCTCTCCAACAAAACCCTCGCACATTAAGAGACTTCACCGTAAGCAATGTTTGTTCCTCCTTCCTTTGGCCTCATTCACCTACCTCATAAACGATTATTCCTACTCCCATGCTATCATTCGTCCCTAATTCCTCTTTTTTCACACTGTTGGCAGTGAATTAATTTGTTTCTCTGGAGCTCTCCTTTGGTTCGATGATGTAGTAAAACGGAAGCCAAATCGCAGCGATCTGTGAAATCAGCTTATCACGTCAGGCAAAAATCAGCGTTCGATGGTCTGAATTAAACGTATCCATTGCTAGACAAAGGACTCTGACGCTTGGATTAATTGTCTCATCGAGCAAAGATATTTTGATCTTCCTGATATGAGTTCAAAAACAGTTCAACCTACCTTTAATTGCAGTTTAAAAAAAAAACTGTTTAAAAGCAGGGAAATTCTCTAAAAAACAAAAAAAAAAAACCGTCAGCGGGGATTAATTTCTCGTATATATATTAAAATTGATTATGGGTACCACCGTTGAGACAAATGAGACCGTTGAATCTATTTAGAATCAAACTCTTCAAAATTATACCAACTGGAATTTTACATGTGATGTCTTAGTACGCAATAATAAAGCGGTAATGAGCGATCACGACAACATAATCAAATTCAATAAAAATAATATTGTTATTTAAAATAGTCACATTCTCTACCAAAAATAATGTATATCTTTTTACTGCATTGTTACGGAATTATTTATGCAACGGAGACCATCACACAATTCCAAAGATGAGGCCATATTACTGACAAGTGAAAACAAAGGAAATCCTTTCAGAGTTATGAAGCCCATCACCGTCACTATTCGTCCACACCTCGACAGTCTATCCGTGTCAGCGAAAGCGGTTCGTTCTCTGCCTCAAAGAGCGCGCAGCTGCCTCGGAGGCGTCACGTGACGTGACCACGTGATTCAATTACGTGTCGGGGCAGGGACAAGAGGAAGGAGCAGGGGCAGGGGCAGCGCCGGTCAGGTCGCGGCCGCGGCGCCGCGCCTCGTTAATAAAAGGCCACATAAACGTCAGTGCGGCGACGCCGGGAAATAAATTGAGACGCGGCAGACGCTGCCGCTCCCGAACATGCGCGATGGCTCCTCTCCTCGCTCTTACCCCCCAACCCGCTCCCACCCGCTCCCACTCGCTCCCACTCGCTCCCACTCGCTCCCATCTTCCCAGGCCGCTCCACTCCCTCCACCTCCGCTCCCACTTCGCTCCCACGCGTTCCCACCCGCTCCCACTCGCTCCCACTCCTCCCACTCCGCACCCACTCCACCCACTCCCCCACTCGCTTCCCACTCGCTCCCACTCGCTCCCACTCGCTCCACTCGCTCCCACTCGCACCCCACTCGCTCCCACTCGCTCCACTCGCTCCCACTCGCTCCCACTCGCTCCCACTCCGCTCCCACTCCCTCCCACTCGTTCCCACTCGCTCCCACACCGCTTCCCACTCGCTCCCAACTCGCTCCCACTCGTCCCATCGCTCCCACACGCTCCCACTCGCTCCACTCGCTTCCCACGCGCACCCACTCGCTCCCACCCGCTCCCACCCCCACCCGCTCCCACTCGCTCCCCTCGCCCCGCTCGCTCCCCTCGCTCCCGCTCCTTCCTACGCTCCCACTCGCTCCACGCGCTCCCACTCCCCACCTCGCTCCACTCGCTCACCCGCTCCCACCGCTCCAACCCGCTCCCACTCCTCCCACTCGCTCCACCCGCTCCCAACCCCTTGCCAGCCAGTCCCACCAGCTCCCACACTCCCACCCGCTCCCACGCTTTTATACCTGCTTCGTCCCGTCGACGACCGCACAGACCAGCTTCTACTCTTATTTTGACACCGTCGGGATTTCCTACCTCACTATACCCCAAACGTTCGTTCCACGGCGTCGTGTTTTTGCACTGCCTACTCCGTCCTACTCCCCTCGCTCCTCACCACGCCGCTCCCACTTCTTGCCACACAATTCATACTTCCCGCCTCGCCACATTCCAACACGCAGGTCACGTCCGTCAAGTTGCACCATACCGTACTCGCCTCTCACTTACGGGTCAGTTCTTCGTTTCACCCCACCCTGGCTCGCCACGTCACGCCGAGCCTTTAATCTCCGTGCCAGGACACACCCCGCACGCCTGCCCGCCACGCTCTACGCAGCCGCGTTTCGACCGTCGCCGCCTCATCACTTTGCCCCAATCAATCAGCGTTTGGCCTCGGGGTAGACAGAATGCGTGACAATGCATGTAACTTTTTTTGAAATTTTTCAAAAATCAATAGTTTTTTCTCTAGGCACGAATATTTCTTATTTCTGCATTTCCATAATAGCGTATTGAATTAATTTTATATGTTTATGTTCATTTGAGCCTATCACTCATTTGTTAGTAAAACAGTTTCTGCCATAAGCGAAAGGGCATACTAATTGTTTGGTGAATGTGTGTACATCTGGTCTAATACCCAATAAAATGTCTATTTAAAGAAGCGTTCTATTTTAGTAGTTTCTTTTGCATCAAATATCGAAATATAGTAGTAGTTGGTTTGTGGGGTATTTAGGAGAAAATTCTAACAGCACAAGTAAAGAAAAACCACAAGCTTCAAATAAAGTGCATCATTATGATAGAAACCTTGAAGAAAGTGTAGTTCTACGACAATATTCTTGTTGTATTTGTAATTTTGATAATTTTCGGAAATTCTTATAGTTCAACCAAACACTTTTAAGCGTACTCGTGTCTGTATGGAAAAAAATTCCATGACCTTATTTATTATAAATAATAGATTTTATAAAGACAAATAATCTCTATTTTTAATACTATAGTTGTAGGAAGACCCCGAAAAAAATTCATATTTTTCATCTTTAAAATTTTACAACACAACTAAAATGAGACATACCCATTATTAAGCAATCTCTTCCCTATCCATAGAAACATATTAATGCACACATTGGGAGCCATATTTGAGAAAATGTAGTAAATGTTAATGATTGATGTAAAGGATTCTCAAAAATCCAAATATCCGTACGTCCCCGAGTTTGGCCGGATCGATCCAAGACAGATGGAGGGAAGCACAGTCGGCAGTCGGACTTTTGCACTAAACCAGTTTTTTGTATCTAGGACCCAGAAGACGTGGATTCTGGCAAACCAACTATCAGTGGAAGTAACTTACTACATATTGTAACATAGTTTGTCCATCTATTTGATATCAGGGCTCCACAATAATTTTCTGTTAAAAAAATTGCGGTTTTTAGCTGCAGCATTTCAATGCTTTCTCTATACTATGTAAGAAGTGAACGAGACAGTAAAAAAAGCACGTAGTGGGTTTGTATGTGTCTGAAAAATTGTGAAATTTATTATAAGTAGGTGGCAAAGGCAATGTGAAAGACGATTATATCCCGTACATTTAATCTTTGACCCCACATCTTAACACAAACTAACGTCGCTTTAAACAATGCCTGAGCCAAAGCGACTGAAATTCCTCGTGCCGTGTCGTTTGCCCTTGCCCTTGCGCTGTGCGCCGTCTGTCCCTGCAGGGGCAGGGCGGGGACTGGAAGCGGCCGGCGCCCCGCGCGGTGGCCAGGGACTTCTGCGGAGCTCGGAATAAACCCGAGATAAATTACTATCTGATAACTTAATGGAGGGCAGTGAATCACGGAGGGCGTTAGGCGCCGGCGGCTGCAAGCGAAGGGCGCGAGGCGTGTGCATACAACGCCTCGCCCCTTTTGTTCTGCGGTTGGCACGCCTGCTCAGTTGCCAGCGTCGCGCTCGCGCCAGAACAGAGCTCCGTGGTGTGGTTAACCCTCCACCGTACGTCTTGCATCACATGTGACCCCAAACTCATGGAATTGAAGGGCTCAGTAGTACTGGTAGGTACCCCGCATGTTTTATGAAATTGACTTATTCGCACTAAAAAATCTTCAAATATTATTCCTTTAGTGTAATATTTTATTTAAATCCGGTATGAGGGTTAATGTAAGTGTACTGTGTTTAACAGTTTAAAAGAATAGTAAGTTATAGTTTGCAAGTTCAAGTAAAACTTTCAATATCTCAGAACCAGGTCAATGTGGAATAGTCCCTTGTTCTATTGAGCTCTTCAATTCTTACTTTATACACTATCGTTTCGTTATCATGCCTTCGTTACTATTTAGATCCTCCATGGTACACTGCCCTACCTTTAACGGAGGCTACGCTTTACATTACCTCTCTTCGTCAACAATGCTACCATTATTCCAATTTTTTATTTCGCTTCATACATCATCTTCCACTTCTTCCTCCATTGCACACTTTAAAGGCCATACTGAACTAGTCGGCAGCCTATTTATTTTCTACTCTTCTACGTCCAAAATCACCGGTGGACTCGAATTAGAAGGGATTCACTAAGGTAGGGAGTTTTTTATTTGAATCGTCTTTAAGTAAGACTTACACATATGAGGCCGTCATGGACATTATTGAGTTCCCTTGAAATCAAAACTTCTTTTTCTTCTCCTTATCCTTCATTATTGTTATTATTATTATTATTATTATTATTATTATTATTATTATTATTATTATTATTATTATAATTATTATTATTGTTGTTGTTATTATTCTACTTGTGTTCATTCCGCAGTTTTATCTGACATAATTTCCCCTTTCGCGCACATTTACAACCACATTCTGTATTCTTCCACGCAGCCATGTCTGCAAACTCATACCAATCCTTAGACCTCTTCTATTCCTCTTCCAACGAAACCCTCGCACATTAAGAGACCGTAGCAATGTTTGTCCTCCTTCCTTTGGCCTCATTCAACCTACCTCATAAACATTATTTCCTCTCCCAGTGCTATCATTGTCCCTAATTCCTCTTTTTTCACACTGTTGGCAGTGAATTAATTTGTTTCTCTGGAGTCTCCGTTTGGTTCGGATGATGTAGTAGAACGGAAGCCAAATCGCAGCGATCTGTGGAAATCAGCTATCCACGTCAGGCAAAAACAGGCGTTCGATGGGTCTGAATTAAACGTATCCATTGCTAGACAAAGACTCTGGGACGCTTGATTATTTGTCTCAATCGAGCAAGAATATTTGATCTCCTGATTTGAGTCAAACAGGTTCACCAACGTTTAATGCAGTAAAAACTGTTTAAGCAGGAATCTCTCTGAACAAAAACTTTCCGATTTAGAGATGCGTCGCTTCAACTCAATTTTTAGTGTTTTGTACAATTTTGCAGTATTATTAATACCCAAACTTAAAAAAAACTATATGAAGACTACCTGAACAAAGTTTACTTAATTTGGTTGGAAGAACTCGCTGATTCCCTTAGTCTGATTCACCGTTCACTATTGTCACCAAAATAAGACTTCTACACGGGCAATATTAAACAAAAGGACTAAAAAACAGTGACAACTATCAACAACATAAATTATTGATAGATATCATCACAGTATCATGAGAATAAATATTGCATTTTCCATCCATAGACATTCATCCCTATTAACATTTCTAGACGACACTCAACTTGTAACAACTCTCCATTTCGTTCCTCACCACATCACCACAACACATTCACTATCACAACCCATGTGATCCAATTATTTCATGAATGCAAGTCTCCATTTCAAGCAAATCAGTTTGCCACCACTATCGAAAATCCTCCATTAGTGATAACATCAACATTTACTACTCCCTATTTCGAGTTCTTTACCCACACACATCTAAGTGACATCAAAATCAACGATAGCAATGCCTCCTCCCAAGTTATAATTTCTACTCCGAACCCACCAGTCTGTGGTCATCACTGTCGATGCCTGAACCGTGGCGCTGTGGCGCGGATCGTAAATTAATTAACGCAGAGCGATGCGTATCCCCCCTTCTCCCCCCTTCACCCCTCCTCCCAACACGATCACTGAGCGCCCAATCTGATCTCTATTTGTTCTGCATGCGGGCTCATCTCTCCATATCTATGTGCGATAATGGTATCGATTCGTATCTACGGACAAGTTGGAATCGGAAAATCTTCCATGCGGGTTTTTGATAATTTTTTTTCACGAAGCGGTCACCATTAAGCAGTGCACGCGCTGCAATTCCTCGCTGAATATTCGTATGTATTAATCAAGCCTTTACGACTAATCAACTTAATGAAAAATCGACCAACAATAATATGAGCTGGGTAATTCAAGAAGAATTCGTATTTTCTGCTTCGTTCGTGTGCGAACCGTATGCGTTTGGTGGTCAGGAAGAGATTTGTCCAGCAGAAAATAAACTAATCAAATTATATGATTGGGATTACTCCCGCAGAAATACAAAAAATGAAAAAGGTTTGTCTACGAGAAGATTAAGTTAAAACGAGTTTTTCTGTTGGGCTAGCTACAATTACAGGTGACAATAAAACTCGTAAAACGATAGTAACAACCAATCTTTAGAGATGTGATATATTTAATTGCAAAACAATATATGCGATCGTTATTTTGGCATTTCTAAAACAGGATCAATTTTATAAAATTAAAATTAAAATCAGCAATGATAACGATTTCATAGAGTATGGAAAAGTTAATGCATTTTGTATTCAATAGTTATAATTATTTTACTTGATTTTGTTAGTAATTTGGTATTCATACACGCAAAAATTGAAAATAAACTATGTAACATGAAGAATTGCTAGTTGTTTCCTTAGATACCCACGAACTCGAGAAAACTAACAAAAGCAATGAAACTTCGATTTGCACTGTAACTGCGAAAATGATTATGTTCTTCACCTACTCTCATACCTTACGAGCAGATACAAATTATTCTACTCAGTTCGTCTTTGCTTACAACGTGTCTGACGTCATGCAACAAAAAGCTGCAACGATATGGTTGCGTAGACTTCCGCGGCCGGAGTTTGCGTTGTCTTGGCTATCCGGGACCAGCCGCGTCACTGACATGGGGGCTAACGTTTCGGCCAGGGTATTGTGGCCTTCCTCAGAGCGCACTGTTGAGTAGGCTAGTACTGCTGAAGAGGAGTGCGATCTGAGGAAGGCCACAATACGCTGGCGGAAATGCTAGCCACCATGTCAGTGACGCGGCCCGTTCCGGATAGCCTAGATAAAACAAGGCTGCAAGGAATATACCATCCACCAGTAAATATTTTCCATTCACTTGTTGTATATCCTACACAATGTATTTGTGAAAACTAGTTTTGACAAAGTATTTCATTTAAAGCGGGGGTATGCCCCAATATTTTATTTCTTGTTCTTGAGCCGTTTACATGCTACTTTTTGAAAAAAACATTGTGTGTTTTGTTCCATCAGCATTTTTGCTGCTTCAGGTCACAAATCATAAATTAAGTACAGTAATAACAATAGTAATAATGACTTGGCATGAGAATCATATGTTAAAACCAATTTTCTTTCTTCAAATGAATAAGAAACTTGCCTTCAAAAGCGGAGGTATCTTTTGCGAAAACTTTACGCTCCGACGGGCAGAAGTGTCTCCTGTTGCTATCTCTTCCTTCCTCGCATTCGCCGAGTCGTTCTGCGACCGCCACAATATGTAAAATCCATCCCGCGCAGTTCTCGTGCGAAAAACGATCCTCCGTTCGTCCCAAAGGCTTCCAACCCGCGCGCAGGCCTTATGGCCCTCCGCCCGGCCCGCCTGCCTGCGCCGAAAGGGCCGCGGCCTACCGCCACCCAGCGCGCCTTCTGCGTAAATTTGTTTTGTCGGCGCAGTTGGGCGGTGGCGGCGGGTGGCAGTGGACAAGCGGTCGCGGCTCGGCGGCGGGGGTGGCGTTAGCGAGGGTGGCAAGGGGGCGCGCGGGGCGCGTCGCCTGCGGCGGCGGGGCGGCTGGGGGGGCAGGGGGCGGGGCCGGCGGGCGGCGGGGGGCGCGGGGGCTGGCGGGGGCGGCGGGGGCGGCGCGGGGGCGGCGGGGGCGGCGGGGGCGGCAGGGGCGCGGGGGGTCGGCGGGGCGGCGGGGGGGCGGCGGGGGGCGGCGGGCGGCGGCGCGGGGGCGCGGGGGCGGCGGGGGCGGCCGGGCGGCGGGCGGGGGGCGGCGGGGGGCGGGCGGGGGCGGCGGGGGCGGCGGCGGGCGCGGCGCGGGGCGCGGGGGCAAGGCGGCGGGGCGGCAGCAAGGGCGGCGGGCGGGGCCGGGGCGGGGGCGGAAGGCGGGGCGCGGGGGCGGCGGGGCGGCAGGGGCGGCGGGGGCGGCGGAGGCGGCGGGGGCCGGCAGGCGCCCAAGGGCGCGGGGGCGGCGGGGCGGCGGTGGGCGGGGGGGCGGCGGGGGCGGCAGTAGGACGAGTGACGCCCGGCGAGGGCTGCGCGGCCGCAGGGAGGCCTCGCGATATTCAAATGAGATGACGGCGTGCGAGGCGAACCCTCGGGAGGCGCTCGGGTGAGGACGAGGGGCGCTGGGAGACGGGAGGACGCGGATTTGGAAGGCTCAGAGAAACGCTCCGAGTGTGGTGTGAGAAAGGAGGGTAGCAGAAATAAAAGTCGGAGAAGAAGTAAGCCGGAAGTGGGACGAATCGAGGTTAAAAGGAAATGGGATGTTGCTCGATGCAGAGAGAATGTAGGGAGGGATTGTGATGGGAAGGGGCGGGAGGTACTAGCAGAGACAGGATGGTGGTGTGAGTTAAAGAATGGAAGGAAACAGGGATTCGGAATAATGAAAACAATACGCAAGTACGATGGATAATGGCATAAGTTGAATATACATTTAGACAAAACTGATTGAGTACATAAAGCGATGATAGCAACTAGGAACGAATGAAAATAGAAATTATGTGAATAGGGTTAGGTACACACTGAATAATACCGTGTTGAGCATGGAGGAGCGTTAAAGAAGGAGGCCACAGGGACGAGCGTGAGGCGACAGTAAAATGATACAAAACAAATCGGGAATTGAGACGTAAAATTGAATTAACGACTGAGAGTGTGAGAACGGCAGTTTGACGTGGGAATGAGACGGATGGAAAACAATAGAGAACATTTTGAAGAAATATTGGAGAGATGTGGCGGGAATAGCGCAAAATCTAAGCGGTGAGCAGAACGAGAATATGAGGGCAAGGTGGGTGCAGGAAGGAACCAAAATGAAAGAGCGGTGATAGTGGAGAGGATGTGGGGGTCAATGTCCAATGATTTTTCGTCCAGCTTCCTTAATCCTTTGAGCGAATGCCGAGATGGCCCTCGTTTTGCTACTGAACTCGAATGTAACTTAACTATGTATGCACGTCTTCTGGAGTTCATTGGGATATATGATTATTCAAATTATTATTCATGTTGTCGTGCCAGGACGTATATTCTTTCACGAAGGACATGATGAGACATAAGAGCCCAAATGTTTTGCTTATCTCCTTTAATATAGATTTTATTACATTGGAAGGGATAATTCTTATCATTTTTTGCTAGAAAGGGTCATTTCTCTCTGTACGCAGAATTCAACTTGTATATGCCTTAGAGGTGCTGGAGTTAAGAAAACGTGCCGAGAATACACTTATCTGCGAAGCACGTCACGAAGACTTTGTAATTGTTTTTGCCGAAAATAAATGAATAAAACGTGTGAGGGATAGTCATCGGAAAGGCAAAATAGATCGCTACAGCATTAGGAAAGGTAGGTGAGATTGAAACTTAACCTGGGGTGTCTAGATTAGAACGGATGTGGGGAAACGAGAGATGGGAAGGGGATGATGAAATGCTGGGCTGGCGGGGATGGTGAGGGAAGCGGACGGATGCGAAACAGCACTGAGGTGTGGCATCCGGTACAGTTTGCAGATGGAAGCAAAGGGGGAGTGACGCTGGATGCAAGAATTTTTTTCTGAGAAACAGCAAATGCATGTGCATAAATTGAACACGTGTGCAAAGCACGTCTTTAATTAAGTAGGAAGCATTCAGTTGCGACTGTAAACGTCAGTAAGCATACCTATAATTTTGTGCAACCTTTAACACTTTGCACTGACTGAACTGAAAGATGGTTATGTTAATCATTGAGGTCGAAATCTAGAGCCTCGTCGTCGACGTGGAGAGCCAGCGTAGCGTGTCAAATTGGCTCTATCAGATTGATATTACGCAAATTGGTGTTTGAGCTACTAAGATAACTTAACCCATTTATCATTACATGTACTATTTCTTGAATAACAACGCCGGGATACAATCGTAGCAAAGGGCATCAGTTGGTGTCACTGCACTTTCTGTGACAGGGAAGTTCTAGCGTTCCACTCCCGACGGGGCCAGAATTTTCGATAGAGGCTATACAGCTACGTCGATCACAGCCACTGTTTGGAAGAAACTTCTAGCGACCGGCTGCTCTGATCGGCACTTTTCCGTGGTTTCTTTGACCAACACTAGGCGAATGCCGAATCAGTACCCAATCAAACGGGAAACTGATAGCGCGCGATATCACCTTCCTCATCCTCGTCCGATCTTCCCTACTTACTTACTACCACACTTACCCGCACAACATTATCACGCACCAATGTCCTCCACCCCCACAACCACACATGCGGGAGCTCAGTGCTTTCCCTCCCCCGCGGCGGCGTCCCGCTAGTGGGAGACACCTGGTTGAGGGAAGTCTGGAAGCCGAAGTGCAGGTCGACGACGAATATCGCTATCCAGTGGGGGAAAATCACCGCCATTACCCGCGATACATATATGAGGTACAATAACGGCAATAATGACCTATGTAGTTGACGTGCCCGGAAACGGTTATGACTGAATCATTGAAGTGTATTTACGCTAAATAGTGCATTTTATTGCGTCATTTCTCCAATTGCTTCAGTTGTTTGTCAAAAAAATACCTAAGAGACGAAGTGAAACGAAGGAAGAGCGGCAAAGAATAGGTGGGGAAAATGCTGGGAGTTACAGTGAGGTGGGAGAGAAGCAGATTAGTGAAGAGGAAAGAGTAGGGGAACGTGGGAGCAAGAAGATGGATACCGATCGTGGGCAAAATGTGGTCGGGTAGGAAGCAGAGAAGTATATAGGTGGGGTAGAATAACCCTGAGTGAGAGTGAGAAGGGGGCGCATCGTGAGCACGGCGTGGTGGGGCGGCCATCTGGAATAGGAGGAAGTGCGAGGGTGGCGGATGCAAATCGCGAGCGAGGCTCGGCGGGAGGGGAGCAGAGAGCCGTCAGCGACAAATATAGGCGCTGACTCCGCCGAACAGCGATTTAGAGGCCGCTTCGCTTTTCCTTTGCGAAGGTCTCGACTGCTCTCACGAAGAGATTCTTTGAGGGATTCAAAGGCTGGTCACTTCGTTGAGGATATTTCAATTGCGATATCGTAGAGATGTATCCTGTTCCATGCTTTGAAGCAACACGAAGAGAGCATCAGGAGTGTTTTATCTTAGGAGTTGTGGATATTCTGAGAGAGGTTTGTTTCTGTGCGTGTCAGCTTCCACGACTTCCTAATGATGCAGCTATTTTCGAAATAATGGAAAATAGTTTCAAATTGGGGAAAATAGTTTATTACATTTGAAAATGTTGATACTTTAAACATAAGCAATGCATTATTATTATTATTATTATTATTATTATTATTATTATTATTATTGATATTACATTTATGTGGATTAGTTACAGATTAACCTTAATATAGAACTTTTAATGACACCGGGTAGAAAATATATATTTAAACAGAGCAAAGAGATGAAATTGTATTACCACAATTTCTCTCTAAAATCTGTTCCTTAGACCTTCCTTAAACACTATCGTCACAATAGTAGTATAATTTGCATAACTGATTTTTTTTATTTTGGTTATTATTGTTTACAGTTTAAAATCTGAATTCAAAGGTCAATTAAAAGAATGAAATCTTTATTTCAACCATTTATAAACAAGCTGTTCATACAAGAAAAAAGAAAGCACATTAATTATTTGAAACATGGAAGTGTTGAGTAAGAACAACACAGCATATTAGTATTCAAAACAGCGCCCTCACATCCAGCTCACAATCACGAAAACAAATCTCAAAAAATATGCATTTCCTCCGGTTTCCCTTCTTCCCCTTGGACGCAAAGCCGTCGCCTTTGCGCGGGACGTTCTCGCGCGCATCCAATCATCCGGTTGACGGCGTCCGCGTGATTTTCATTACCGAATAACGTCCCGGGGGAAGGCGGCGGCGGCGGCGGAGGCGGCGGAGGCGGGCAGAGCCCCTGGCTCCGGCGACGTATGAACAGGCGGCGCGTCAAACGACGCCCTTTTTTTCTTCTCGAGAGGAACAATAGAAGAAAGAGGAGCGCGCGGCGACGGGCGCTAGGTGGCGGCAGCGCCTCTGGTGGCGATGTCGGGAAAGAAGGCGCTGAAGACGGCGGAGGCGGCGAGTGCAGCCCTAAGGAGGTAGTCGGGAGGGCCTTGGGGAGCGAAGCGTGGAGTCGGGGCAGGGCAGAAGAGGCGGGTGGTGATGGGGCCGGTGGTAAAGAGGCGGATGATGAAAGAGGTTGAGGGGGAGGGGCCGATTGGGGAGGATCAGATGGGAAAGAGGCAGTTGGTGAAACGCGGTGGCGAAGGGGTAGGTGATGAAGAGGGTGGTAAAGGAACAGGTAAGGGCGCTTGGTGATGTGAAAGGCAAAGGGGCAGGTGAGGAATGAGTGTGCGGTGGGAGATAAGCAAAGCGGGGTGGAAGCGCAAAGGGAATGTGGAGGGAAGACAAAGGAAGCTGTGGGCAGAGAGATGGAGAAGGGAAATGTGGAAAGAGAGGGGAAGCAGGGATCGTGAGAAATTGGGAAAAGAGAGAAAATGGAAGGGGAGAGAACAGAAGTCGTGAGTGGAAGATGGAGAGAGAGAGAGAGAGAGAGAGAGAGAGAGGAAGAGAGGAAGCGGAGAGGAAAACCACACGGTTTTTGGAGAAATTTCCCTTTTTCCAAAGAGTCACTGTGAAGTTTTAGCTTCACTGATCAAATAGATTTTCAGATATAGCGGTTTGCTGGAACCTATGCAATGACGTCGAATGTTTGGAACCTTAATACTTATTTCTCTCTTATATTCGAACAATTTGTTTTCAAAAATTTTAATGGTTAATACCATACACCATCGAAGTCACGTAAATGGAGAGGAGATCGATAGCATAGGAGAGGAGATGGAGGACATTTTGGGAAAAGCAAAATTCAAACCAACGAATGTCCATTTGGTAAAACGTGAGTTGTACTACAGTTAAATTATAGAATTTGGTTTTGAATTTTATTTCTAGTAAAACCACAAGATGTCTTACGATGATTTCAGAGAAGTAGCTTTTTCATTGAGATCTAGACAACATTGCAAGATTGAAAACGATTTTTCTCTTTTCTTGAAAGAGCATGAAATGGACATGCCCCTTTTGATCGTTTACTTTTATAACGAGAGAGCGGGCGGACGTGTGGCGGAGAGGTTCGTCGAGGCGCGCCCGTCGCGCCCCGGGTGGCGGTCGCGGGGACTAAATTAAAAGCTGAATCAATGCCCGCGGCGCGATGGACGGCGGCGGCGAAGGCGGCGGCGGCGGCAGCGGGCCCTTTGAAAGAAAAGGAGCGCGGGCGGCGGGCGGCGGTGCGAAGGCGCTCCGGGCGACAGCGCCCGCGACGCCCTGAATTCCACAGGCGCCTGCCCCCCCCCCCTCCCCTCCGCCTCGCTGGAGGCCCCTTTTGGGTTGGGCCAGCCTGCGCTGCGCCTCTCGCTTCCGGGCCGAGGGCGCGCCGCCGGACGGAGGCGGATATGAAACCCCAGGAGAGAAATGTCACGAAAACCGCGTTAGAAAACCCGATAAGTAAAATAATAAGTGCACTTGCATTTGGTAAATTCAATTTTAAGTAGCGTACCCGTGCGAGAACTCGCGCATGTTAAACCCCAGGCGAATTGTCTATAAGAGTATAGTAAAACTGAAATACGGGATCATGTGCTCCGTTGCCATCGTATTTCCTACTCCTGCACTTGTAGACCACGGCAAAATATTAAATTATTTGTTGCACTACAAGTACAAGAAAAATCATCAGTATCAAGTAACTGTATTTAGTACTTAAAGTTGTGGATGTGAGAGCGAATCTTGAATTAATAATTATAAAAATCAATCTCGTCAGTCTGCGCAAATCACAGTGAACACAGAAAGCGTAAAAACAAGTTAGGGGGAATCTAAGCCTTGTAATCCTGACGTCACAAAGATGGCCACCAAGCAATTCAGCTCCAAGGGTTTAAAATGGATGTCATGGAGAAATATATTTTGTATTCCGACATGTATAGGTGGTATTGGTAGTATCTATACCACCGGTCGGCAAAACTAATAGAATATCTCATTATAGGTAGGTTATAATGTGAGAAACGTGTCAGTACTCCATTACAGTTGGCTCATCTACGTGCTTTTCATGGAGAAACCTTTTATGCTGTTCATTTTGATGCAATGCTCCTGAGCGTCATGTTGCTAGGCGCTGCCGTGCGACGCGGCGCGAGGCCGAGAATGGGCAGGAGAAGCCGGCGGTGCGGGATGAGGAGTCGAGAGAGGACGGAAAGGGAATACGAAAGAGGGAAAGTGAGAGAGATAGAGGGGGGGATAAGAGTGATAGAAGAAGAGATAAGAATACCAAGAGAGAGAGAGAGAGAGAGAGAGAGATGAGAAGAGAGAGAGAGAGACATGGAAAAAGAGAAGGGGGGAAACGAGAGGACAGGAAAACAGAGAGGGAACAAAGAGAGGGAGGAAACAGAGAGGTGAAAATAGAGGAGGAAGAGAGAAGTGGGAAAAAGAAAGTATTTAATTAATAATATTTACGTGACAGTCAATTTTCACGTAAACGACACGTCCCGTAAATTCAGTGTATGTTTTTGCTCAAGAATTGACGATGATTTTGTTCCGCTAGATGTTAAGATCCCGCGCCGACCTACCTTCGGCCAGAGGTATTTTCAGGTATCTCCCACCACATCGACCAGATCGGCGAGCAGACAAGCTCTAAGCTCCCGACCGGTCTCCTGGCATGTTGGGTACTGAAGTGTATATGTGTGTGTGTGTGTGTGTGTGTGTGTAAGTAACTGGTTGGATAGGACAAGGAATGGGAAGGCGCATGGTCCGTGGCACGTTTAAAGTACTGCTCTGGTATTTGCCTGGTATTGATTGGAGGAAACACAAAAATACCAATCTGAGCAAAATATTGACAGAACTCCCCCTTCCTACCTAGTTAATATCGCAAATCCTGCCACCGTCGGAAGTGAAACCCTAAGATCTCCTACCCAGAAGAATTGCAGTGACTTTAGTTGATGCCCTAAGGCGCTTCTCCCAGAAAAACTGCTCAATGATTGAGGACTTGACACTGCAATGTTCATACACATAAATAAAAAATTGCAGAGGCATCGAGGGGATGGCGTACCGGGCTTCTGACTATAAGTTCACCTAAATCTATTACATTTATTAACCTAATTTTTTTTAAAACTAACGTCTACACTCTGCCTGAGAGACGCATTCCTCTCGGAGAGTATTTTGTAACTCACCGTATATCCAAGTAGAGAAATAAATCGTATGTGGGATTTTAATTAAGTAGAAAAACTTAAGAAGTAGTTACGAGTAGTACACACAGAAAAACTGTAGCATATGGCAACATCCCTAATTTAATTTTATTAATTTCATTATTATATTATATTTACAATATCTATTCTTATTATGAAAGCCAAAACCGTCCAACGTACGTAAAAATATCACATCATTTTTTTTTCACCTTTGGTTCATAAATTGGATGGCAATGGTAGAGACTTCGGCAATATAACGCACTCCGCGCCGCCTTTGTTCCAGCCTCCCGGCGCGGGCGCTGCGTGCGTCCCACCCAATTCCCAGCTCATCTCGCGCGCGCCCAGCTCAACTGGCGCAGCCGCCGCCGCCGCCGCCGCCCAATAACCTCCAGCCTTCGACGTTTTCCTTTCGGAGATGTGGGCAAACCGCTGGCGAGGCTCGCGTCCGACCGCTTCTCCATTAGGCCGCGCTGCCAGCGGAGGCAGTTGGGGTGGGGCCGACGCCGCCACAGTGTGCAGCGGCAGGGCGGGGGGGCGGGAGGACGGGGGCGGCGGGGCGCGGGGAGGTGGGGTAGCGGGAAGGCGGTGGGCGGGGTGGTTTGGTGAGGGGGAGGTGGAGAGGGAGGCGAGGCAGATGCTGCCGAACCCAGGAATTGTGATCTCGAGCTGTATGCGTGGCCGGTCGATCGCGGCCGAGCTCCGACGGGTCCCGCCCCGCCCCCATCCCGTCTCCCCCTCCCGCCGCCGCCCACTGCGCTCCGACTCGCGCGCTGTCTCAAGAAGGACTCTCTCGAGTGCTATGGCCTTCAAGCTTCCTCTCGAGACGTTCAGGTGGACGTTCTGCTGTGGTTGGAATTTCGCACAGGGAGTAAAGCTGACACTCTGAACACAAAACAGCCGAGTCAGCTGATATTTTCTCTTATGAATAATTATATTTATTGTAAGGAGGGCAAGGGTGAATTTACATGCGGGGAATGCGATATTGAACGTGGAGTAGAGTTGATGTGTTTATTTGCTATTTTTTTCTATTTTCCGAGATGCTATTGCTATAATTCTTTTTAATTGTTGGATATGTAGAAACTCGTTGAATAACATCATTGGTGCACCCGTTCCTGTTCGTTGTGCACTATATCTTCCCTTCCGTCCCGTCTCGCTTCACGTCCCAAAACGGCTCCTCTCGAGAACTTAACTAGGTCCACAGGATCCCACACAAATAAGCCAAGTAGAGGTTTTCGGATATATTTTAAAAACGTTCATGCACACAATATTAACCTTTTCAATTTTTTAAACATCTATAAATTCATCGAGTTGATTTCATTCGAAAGAGAATCATGGTATATAATTTTCTAGAAGGTACAGAATCATGGTATAGAATTTTCTTGTAGAAAGGGAGGAAATCACTACCGTTAAGATTGATTTAACCAATATGACGGAATTTTTTTTAATTTGGCACTTGAGTTTTGAGGAGATGTTTTGATTCCCTTGATTCAAATGGATTCATTATACTTATATCATATTCTCATACGTTTGTAAACATAACAAGCCGTCAGAAAGCGAAGCAGGGCTATCATTGGTTTTTTACCTTCCATTAAAGCTGGCAATGTTTTGGAGGATTTTTTGTTTGTTTTCAGTACATTTTTAATCACATAAAATCGTTTTCGTTTTCGTTTGTTCTCAAATCAGAGTGTATTATTCTGAACTGAAAGAGATTGCTATAAAACGATTTTGAAGCTTTGAACATGTTTTCTTAAGTGGTGAAATATATTGCATATTATCAGTAAGTAAACATGATAGGATAGAAAAATGAGATTTTGTATGTTGAGCTTTCCGAGATATTGTAAACATGATTACTATTAAATCGAATATTTCATAAATAAATATCCGAGTGTAACAACCGTAAAACGACTATTGCAATGCTTTTCGTTGAATCACAATTGTTTAGAGTAGTGGGACATTGCGATTACGCTTGTTCAAAACAAAGTTTAAAAGTATGTACATCTTTTTTTTAAATGAAAGAATTGTATGTCTTCTAACAGTCACCTTTTACAAATGAAACATCACATTGCTTTTAAAATTTTTCTTATCACTTCCAAGTTATCGCAAATTAATTGGAAAATGTTTGAGGGTATTGTAAGTTATTCTCATATAAGAAGAAGAAGTTTTACAAAATTTAGAAGTAATTATTAACATTATGAATGAACGTGATTACTTAGAATCAGTCACATATGTAAGGAGAAAATTCTATATAAAATATTCTGAGGATTCAAACTGATATTTAAATGAATTTTGCTTTACACACGTCTGTTTTCTTTCTTTTTACGTGTTCTCGCATAAGTATTGTAGGGGAAAGTAATGCAATTTCTCTAAAAGTAGATCTGAAAAATTACTGAAATAACCATTTTTGGCCTCTGTGACGCCCGAAAAATCATTTACCAAAAACTTACTAGTACTAAAACCTAAATCGTTTGCGGAATTTGTACCAAACGAGTGCACTTCTATAAATGTTGGTTTTAGTAAAATATCTCAGTTTCCCAAATCGCGAAAGTATAAAATTTGGCATAAATCGTAAAAAAAATCCCCAAACATAATTTTTAGGTGGGGGTTCCTTATACGTCTGTGCTCGACAACGCAAAGTCTGCTCGATATTACGCATTGAACCAATTTCCATTAAAACCTCTGCCATTTCAAAAATTACAAAATTGTGTTTCTGACGCGTCGCGACTATTGATATTCCTAACCACATCAATATTCAAATGGAGAAGATTCTTTTTCGTGAAATATGTACGTAGAAGTCTAAATACCATCCCAAAATTAAATTATCTGTGAGTTAAAAATACCTCTAGATGCCTTTTGTTCATGGAGGCGTTTCCAACTGAGTGTAAGCTGAGTGTGCTTGTGGCAATGACAACATCTTTAATTATTTTAAAAATGCCAAAGATATCCTACCACAACACCTATATGAGTGTAAGCTGTCGATAGCTGCGATAACAATGCAATCGAGATCAATTAGGCGATTTTTTAAACGATTTATAATGTTTATTTTTAGTATCATCAACTAAATCCACATTACACAAAGACATCTAAATTTTTGTGTAGAAAGTAGTTTTATAATATTACTTTACCATTGCAAATAATACCAAAAAGAATGAGCTTTTGCTGCACGACTAGTTCATCCCGTTCGTGTAAACAGTAAAAGTTATATAAACGATTTGACCATGTTTACATTATATCTCCATTATTCAAACTAACGAAAAAGGTAATGCAAAACGTCTCTCTCTCTCTCTCTCTCTCTCTCTATATATATATATATATATATATATATATATATATATATATATATATATATATATATATATATATAGTTGAATCTTGATCATGAACTTTGCAAAAGAACACACGTTTCGCAAGAAAATGTCGCAAATATGTAATATTCTCTGAACTCGAAAAAGTGTCAATTAAGATTTTTCTAAAGTAATTTAAACTGAAGGTATAAATAGACTGAAGAGCCCTACTTAACTTATCTTCCAGTAAAGCGAATTAATTCCTAAAGTAGCACATTTCCAGGAGAGACGTGCATCTTTAATAACTCGGAAAGCATTTTGCAGTACCGCGAAAGGCGGAGGCTCACCTCCGCCATCTTGAGTTTGGAGAGACCGGAGAAGATATCCGGCATCTAAAAGAGAAAGTGAACGGAAGACGAAACCCGTATGCTCCTTCTTCGGGGAAGGAAAGGAGACGTCAGCTTGAACGAAAAATGTGGAAGACGTAAGTTCGCATACTTAAAGTTCATTGACTTAAAATGAAATTCGTGCGGATTTTTGCGTGAACGAGTCATAAAAATCTCAAATTATGCTAATTAAAATTGGTGTGGAAATTATTAATTAAGGTTCTTTCACATTACACATTGGAACATCTATCGAATGTATTTATGAGTACGTGAGCTTTAAATTATTTCAGATAAAGTTTCCCGAATACTAAATAGTTTTCCATGAATACGAGCTCAAAATTCGGCATTTTCAGAAACGCTCAAACACCATTTTCTCAAAAACGCTTCAAATTTTTGCTTCATACCTTTCCAACAGATAGTACTAATTTCACTGTTCATGATGACATAGAATTAATATTTTTGTATTCATTGTTTGTTTTTTAAATTACTCAACTGTGACATCTTTTAATGATCTCACATGCCTTAAATATGCATATTTCCAGCAATTTGTAAACACTATTGCATTTGTGACTAGAAGTGCTTTAAATGAAGACATATGAAGTTTTTTTTAAATAAATTGTTTTCTGTGAAAAGAGGTTCAAGTTTGGCATTTACAGTAGCACTTAAATGTCATACAAGTTCTTCTATGAAAATTGCCATTTAGGACGAAGTTTTATTGTTCTTTAATACTTTTAAAGTAATAATTCTATTTTATTATTAGGAAACTGAAAAATTAAGAAGAGTTTAAAAAAAATTACTTTGCGGTGATAAATGGTTACTCGCAAGAGTATGTGGCAAATCCGAATAGCTAGCCATCGAGACCAACGGAAAGAGAAAACTAATACGGAAACATCTGTAGCATCACTTGTTACTTTCTTGTATACTACTCGTATACGTAGTATAAGAGATAGTTATGTATTCCACGATAAATAGATTTTAACAAACTCCCTGATATCACAAGTGTTTCAAAAAGTCAGTCAATAATTCTGTGCGGTCTGTGAATAACATTTAATTAGCATTTAAGCCTACACAATTCGTAGTATTTTTTTCCAAAATGAATATTCCCCGATCAATATGACCTTAGTCGAAGCCTACGGTTTTGAAAAAATATTCTTGAAATACTTTCATTTTGTCGTACAAAGTTCATGAGCCGTTTTCAACATTTTTCAAAAAATTGATCACATTTTTCTTTATATTTTATAAGAATAGAGTGAGATAAACTTATTAAAGTGCTATAAGTCCTATTGTCACTGTTAACCCTCAGTTTTCGAAAAAGTATTAATTAACAAATCTCCATTTTTTTCTCTACACTTGCTGTAAAACTCGTGTTATATGCACATTATAACTTGACTTAATCGTAATTTTGAAGTTTTTTTCTGATTTTACAAAAAATACTCAAATGTATTTTTGGATACATCCAATGGCGTTAATATTTACATTTCTAGCAACTCTAATACATTATTGATTTTGTGTGTATAAGTGTTTCAAATGAGTTCTCATGAAGTTTCTCGAAGATTTTAAAAGTTCTTCGTGAAAATGAACTCATGTTTTTTATATACACTCAAACAGAATTTACTCAAAATTGGCTGAAAAAGTGTTTAAATTAAAATTTGCCCACAGAACCAAGATTTCTCTTCTATAATATTTTTAAAGTCATATTTCAGTCCTCCACTTCAAAGAGAAAAATATGAGAAAACGTACAAAAAATATGTGCTGTTTAACAAAACAATTTACGCAATGTATTGCATGAAACTAAACGAAATCATATTTAACAGAACATTGATATTTACAGTGTAAAAACGTTGCGAATATTGTTTCTCATTTTTAGAGTTAGATTTTGAAAAAATGTTCATTATTTACTGCGATTGGACTTCATTTGCATTGCTGTTATAGAGACGAATGGAGTAAAATGCCAAAAACACACACATTCAATGCTTCAAAGAACAACTGCTGCACCCGCACGTTACCTCGATTCAGAATATTACAATGCTCAATAGATTAATGTAGTCATATGAATTTACATTTCTTTATGACGTTTGTACACATTAATATATAATTTTGATGGAATACTTATTTCATAAATAACGTTTTATGAATAAATGAATATGAACTGAAATAGTATTTTATTGCTACTTCATCCCCGGAGACAAACAAATAGAGTTGTTGCTTCCTTTTACGATCATCTTAGTGTGTATAGCTGTGTAACTAAGAAAAATTCAGGCTGGCGGAGCTCGCTAGTTGCGGTACGTCTTTTCTCCACATGCTGTTCTTACCCCAAGCACGGGAATATAACTACGCCCAAAGAAAGGGGAACCGTTAGATGGCCATCCACACCCAACTATCGACTCTCAGTGCCAAATACGTACAAACATTATTACTTCAGAGGTCATTTTTATTTCTAGGTACAAAGAACCAGAAAACATAGATTTATCGTGTGATGAGAGGTCTACTCCTGGTACTTATGGTATATTATGATATTAGCGGAATATGGCTAGTGAAGGAGCACATTTTCCAGTGAGTAAACCGAGGATAAATAGTATTGATATGCAGCATAAATTTATAGCTTCAAAAATACGTCAAATGTGATTCATGTACAAAATTTATCGAAGTAGAATTGTCTATTAAATCGGCATAATAAGATTTAGTTACGCAATTATTTTTTAATACAATTTCAAGACATTTTCTAACGAATCTTCGCAAACTTGTCAGTTTATTTTCATATAGTTTAGAAATGTTTCATTTAATACAACAACCCACTATTAATTCTATAGGCTTGTTACCTACGGAAATATTTTTATTTGATATAAAAAAGTGATGCGGTTGAACGCTTAATCCAAATATACCATCGCAATGTGAAATATGATTATTATCATATACTTTCCACACTTTTTAAAAACTTCATGCGCGATAATAAAGAATAATAAGAAAATGCGATAAAAATAGAACACTCGCATCAAATTTTATATTTGAAAACTGAATAGATTTGAGAGAATTCATAAAATGTTTCACCACACAAAAACAACACTAAAGTTTCCGCATCTCACTTATTCAAAAACTGTTTCAAATACTGCATTACTGACGTACACTATTTATAAATTATCGGAAGATACACTTATTTAATTGTCATAGAAAGTTAAAATTTGCAATTCGTCTATGCATTGAGAAAGAAAATCAAATGTTACCAATAATATTGCACTTACACGGCATTCTCTATTTAACGAATATCAGACTTTGAAATTTGTTTCATCCTCCGATATTTCTAGTGCCATACCCACGTCCCCCTAAGATTACTGCCCGTATCCATAACAACCGCGGCCCTCTACCTCACCCAGCCGGCAGTCACCCGCGCATCAGCGCTGTCCGTCACCCGCCGTCCGTATCTCCCACGTCACACTCACTCCGCTTCCTCCCACCCGCGCTCCGCCCACCGACCGCTTTATTTATCCACGTTCTTTATCTCCGCCCCGCCGCTCTCCCCGAGGTCCGTTTTATTTGTTCCCCTCCCCCCCTCCGACCCGTGGGCCAGCCATTTTATATTTAATGTATTTCAAAAAGTTTTTTATAGTTAGACATCAAAATGTAAAATCCGATGTAAGGAAAAAAAATACATATTCTTCAAATGCGTTCATTAACTTTTAACAACTTAACCAAAATGTTAAGGATGCGAACGTTAACTTATTCAGCTAATGTAGTAATCAATAATGATAAAGATAAATAGGTAATAAATTGATTAAAAAGTATTTAATTTCTAAGATACGTAGAAAATTATTATATTTCGAACAATAATCCTTACATGGTTGGTCAATTCTTTTCTTATTTCTTGAAGTATTCTCATCATTTCTGTACTGCCAGAAAGATATCTTTTATGATAGAGAACAATAAATTAATGCGGGCATAGATCAAGTTACAGACAAGAGGCAATTTTACGGCATCAATTTTTTTAATGCCCAGTATGGAATTGCAGATTAACTCAAATATTTGCATTTTCTGTAAAAAGAAACTGGTCTTCCTTGTTTTTTCTGTTCTAGATATCGAAGCAAAGCAAAAACTTTTATCAATGACCGCAGGCTGATAGTTGTCTTTCAATTTGTGGACATTGAAAATTATTAATTTAGTTTTAACCATTTACCAGTAGCTTAAGAATTGAAAAATTCCATTTTTCCCACAACCCCCCTAAAAAATCCTGAGCTTGTCTTGTCAGAATCGTCTTGCAAAGAAATAGCAATTAATGCAAAAGTAAGATATCTCCGCTTTGAAATAAAAGCATAAATTTCTACTTCCTTACGAAGAAGATACAACTACTACTACCTGATAAGAAGGTCACGTGCAGAATACAGAAACAATGCAGAATAACCAAGAATACTACCTCCTCGGCAGAATAAACTGATATTTCTAAGCGAGGGGTCAAGCCAGACGAAACCCTGCTAACCGTCGCACTCGTTGATAGCTAGAGCCGTTAAGAGAAGCCCCCATTCAGATATACAATCTCGCACCAAGAGAAGCGGCGGCGTTGTTCCTTCCGAATCCAGCCATCGCAAGCGCTCTCCGGAGGCTTCGTGGCCCGACCCGTCGCACCCGTTTGGCGGGTTATGTGGTCACGCGTTTCACAGGCGGACGGATGCGCCGCTCTGTACAAGTCCGGCCTGACGCACCTCCACCACATCCGCCCCTCCACTTCCTCCACATCCCCGCCGCCTCCCCAACGCTATCCGCACCACCGCCACAGCCACTCCACCTCACCACCACCTCCGACCACCACCACCACACCAACCACCACCACCACAACCACCACAACCACGCACAACCACCACATACACCCACAACCACCGACAACCACCACCACAACCAACCACTACCACCACCACAAACCACCACTACCACCACCACCGACCTAACTACCACCACCACCGACCACTACCACCACCCACCAACCACTACCACCACACCACCACTACCACACCACCACCACTACCACCCACTACCACCACAACCACCACAACCAGCAGCACCAGCCACCACACCACTACCAAGCCACTCCTCCATTTGTGCCTCTCGCATTCTCCTCCATCTCCACCAGGTCCGCCACCACAGTTCCAACCACTAACACTCCCCATTCTGCCATCTTACCTCGACCACCACCCTGCAGCATCGCCACCTCCACCCATGGCCGCCGCCACCTTGCTCCAAACCAACGCTACTACCCTATGCTTCCACTCCGCCCGCAACACCGCTATCAGCACCACCCACCGCCTCCCATTCCCTCCGATAAAAATAAGGGGACCGCTCGGCCGATTGCGGCGCCCACAAAGGCGGGAGCGGAGGCCAGGGCGTCGCCGCCAGCAGTTCCGCCGCCGGAGCAGGGCCAAAAAAAGAACGCCGAGAAGGGAACCGGCAGAAAAGGCCGCAGAAGAGTAGGGAGCCGCGGCCCACGGATTGGCGGCCGCCGCCGCCGCCGCCCCGCCGTCGCCCGAGATGGATTGTGCAAGTTGTGGAAACGACATTCTTCGGGCCGCCCGCACGCGGGGGGGGGGGGGCGACCGGCGGGATTTACCCGTCCGAAGTCGGGACGGGTCGAGGAGGCGGACGAGGCAGCTGCCGCCGCCCCCGCCGAGAGGTAACCGATAGAACCTGCCGAGAAACGCTGGGACACTTAAGTTGATAGGGCACAACACGGCACACATGGGTTAAGGAACGGCGCGGAGCGG
>BOPP01000181.1:678541-709200 GCA_017312745.1 Gryllus bimaculatus
GGGAGGGGAGGGGAGCGAAAGGGCGCGGAGATTCGTGCTGTTAATAACGCTCGTTTCCTTGCCCCGCGGCGGCCGCGGACTCCTCAGAATGGGGGATTCAAATGGGGGAAAATGTTCTTTTTTACGAAGCGAAAGAAATTAACTGTCCAGTTCATGGAGGTTTCCGCTGCACGTAGTGTTTCAGGATTGCAAATTTCCTCCTAAGGGCGTCATTCGTGGAGATGAGTGAGTGAGTATTGAGCCGAGCACGCTAATTACTACCGGGATTAATTCATTAATTTTCTAAGCAGTTCCAAATATCTGAAAAAAATTAAGTGATTCTCTCTTAAAGACATTTTTGTAACATGTAATATACAATCCATAACCGTAAGAATGTTTAGCTAATCTCTTTTATCATGTGCCGTTAAGTAAACAAGTACCCAATTCAGATTACATAACGTATCTAAGAATTAGCAATAAAACAATTTCTTGTACATGAACTAACCCATTAATTGTAAACAAAGTTATTTACCTGTTTAATAATGCTGTCATAGATATTTGTATTTTCTGCCTGTTAAAATTACTAATTTTCTTTCCGAGCATTCACATTTTTAAAGGGAATTGCCCTCGAGCGTTTCCTCCAAAACTCAGTTCTGCCTGTTAATTCTAAGCAAGTTACAGCGCGGGAGGTGGTGAGGATTCCCACTGAAATACGAAATTCTTTAGCGACACCACGTCAGCTTCAAAGGTTTCCCCGCCGGACATCTCCTCCAGCGGGTCATCGTCCTAATTGGGAATACTGCAAAGCTCCAGATTGCTCTCCCGACACGTGGTTTTGCTATTTGGGATGATGTGTGTGTTGTTTTGTTGTTTTTGTTGCAGTGTGTTTCCAAAGAGACGGTGCATTGTTATGTTTGCAAAGAGACTGCAATCACTTTAGCGAGTGTTTATAAAGCATGTTCATAGCAATTTTATAATTTAGAAAATATTTAAATTTTACATTACATTTACATTTAAAAAAATACTCATTTGTGAAGAAAACGAACACATATAATTTATTCATTACTCCGGTTCATACAAATGTTTGAAAATATGGTTTAATTCTTGCGAAAGTTAACATTTTAATTCAAATTAAAACAATTAAATGAAGTGAAGAACTTTTTTATGAAATATACAAGTAAAATAAAATAATAGTATGAAGAAGCAATACAAAATTTAGATTCAAATAAAGTAAATTATAATTAACATTAGAACTAATGTGAATTACAGCCATGCAAATATCTTAAAACTATAAAGCGTAATTTCAGTAATAAACCAAGGCTGAAAAGAATGTAAATAGTAAATTTATAAAATACAATAATTAAATTGCAGAATTTAATATGACCAAGTATGTAAAATTGACCCAATGTGAATTATAGATGTGACAAATCGAACCATTTGAACAAATAGTGAGATATGACAATGGAATTTTAACACTAATGTGTAAGATCACTTTGGAAAAGAAATTACAATTTTCAAGACGAGTCCAATTGTATCATAAAAATGAAACTTTTGATCTGGTGGTAAGAATTTAATATGAGAGTTTAATTAATGCCTTGAAACAACAACGTCAAATCATTTTACAAATACTGAAACATGCTGTGATTCGCGGAAGGAAAGAGAAAGAAACTACGAAGGAAAATAATTTATCAAATAAATATAGAAATGTGATTGAAATTATTGGAACAATAATAGAATTAACAGAGCAAAACTCGTCAAAATGTTGCTGGCGTAACAGCAACGAATGTAGAGAAAGAGAGCGGAAGGCCCTCGAAGCGGCCAGCAAAGGCACAGCGAATAAAAGGCGAAGAGCTGCTGCGCAGGGTCCTGCGAGTGGCGAAGGTGTTGGCACCGTCAAAGGGATATTGCAAATCGCCCGCGGAAGCACTAGTGGGAGAGCTCTATCGCAGGGTGGCCCTTACCCTTTCCGGAGATGGGTATCTCGGAGGAATCGCGAGCGGGCGCCATTTGGTTTGAAAGACGTTTCGGGAGCGGCATCTTTGAGCTTGTGGGCACGACGCCGACATCCAATGTGATCGAATGGTTCTAGCTGTGAGCTCTGTTCACGGGAAGTTCTGGGTTTGAAATCTTATAGAAGGATTTTGAGAAGGCAACGTCCCAGGTTCGAATCGCGTGAACAGGATCTTCTAAGGTTGAATGCTAGTTTCGCCGGATTTGCAATACTATTTACGCGAAAGAGTTAAGCTCTTTTTCATTCAGCAGAATTATCAATGTAAAAAACACTCATTTTTGAAACGAGAAATAATTGTCTTAATTTTAAAAAATGTATTTATAATAATAATAATTATTATTATCATTTAATTTAATTAATAATGATAATAATTAATAATTATTATCATTAAATTTTAATTTTCGACTCCAAAATATGTTTGGCCGCAAAGCACTTTTACAAGTCCAAAAATCTCATTTTACACTAGTTAACGTTCCTAATTCTATGAGAACACACTATACATTACACGTCCAAAAGTGTTAAATTCATGATTTTGTTAACACAAGCTCTAGTTACAAGTCCTAGTGCGGCAAATTCACATCCTTCACAACCGCACAAAAACATCCATCCCACTAGACAATCTGGAAAGCTGTTGACACGAACGTGACACGTTCCATCTCGCGCAGCATCACATCCGCCAGGGCTCGCGCAACGCGATGCTCTCCAGACGTCGGATCCACTTTCAGACGAGCGGGGACTCGCCCACTCCCCCGGTGCAGCGTCCTTCGCCCACGCGCTCGCTCTCCGGCCAGCCTCCGGCTGCCCCGCCCTGCAGTGCGTCGCCCTTCCTCCGCGCGACATCCGCCTGGGTAACGGCCCCACCCATCTTCCCCTCGGCCCCCAATCTCTTCCCATCGACATCACCGCGCCCCGCCCCATTCACCGCCTCGCCTCGCCTCGCCCAGCTACACCACGCTGCGAATGAGACACGTCACGCACCGTCAAGCCTCGTCATCGCGTGGGGGGCGCGTCACGTCCCCACACCGTGTTCCGTTACGATATCTTCACACGGTCCTCCTTTGCTCCGTATAACAGGCGTCACACTCATAATATCCTCCCCCACAGCACACCCAACCCCACGGCGCTCCTCCCCTCTCTTCCACGCCCACCGCGTTCCAGTTTAGAACGCCTCGCTCCCTGTAGGGTGTGTAGGGTGTTATTGCCGATCTCCATCACCCCGTTTTCTTCGACTGCCGTGCGACGACTAAACCTCCGCCCAACCACCCGCCCAACTACCTACCCATACTGCACCTAAGTAGCCACCCAACTACCCGTCCAACGGCCCTCTCAAGCATCCGCCCAATCCTTTGTCCAAACGACCGACTTCAGAACCGCCCTCCCAATAGACTGACCGCCCATTGTACTGACCGCCCACTAGACTGACCGCCCATTAGACTGACCGCCCATTAGACTGACCACCCAATAGACTGACCGCCCATTAGACTGACCGCTTATTACACTGATCGCCCATTAGACTGACCGCCCAACAGGCTTGCCAAAAACCGACCAAATTTCCGACCAATCAACCGCAAATCTCAAGCGCCAATATTTCGCAACCACCTGCCCTTTCAACCACCCGACATCCACACATTAAAATACTGGCCAATCTTCCAACCCGCCCGAACAAACTAACCTCTCTCCTCACCGACCATGCAAAAAAACCCATTCGCCCAAAGCGGCCAACTACTCAACCGCTCGCCTAATCCGACTGCAGAGCCATCCACCCCGCCCCCCAACGCCTCGACCGCGCGCGGCGTCCGCGGAGGATGGGCAGAAAGAGCTAGAGGGTGGGGCGTTGAATATAAGAGAGGGGTTGGGGGGGGTCGTCCCCCGGGTTGACTCGCAGTTGCAACGACGTGGTTTTATTTCGCTCGGCCTCGCGTTTTAATTGGCCGCGTCCCGCACCCCTTCCCCGGGGAGTTTCGCCGCCCCCTCCCCCCCCCCCATCGCAGCAGAAAACAAGATTTATCCGCGGGCGGGGCGCCGTCGCGCCGGGCTGGCACGGACAGGCCGGGGGCGAGCGGGGGAGGAAGGGAGGGCGTTGGCCGAAAGAAACGCAGCCAAACGGATGACGCACGGTATTAGGCCAAGGGGTCGTGAGCGTTACAGCGGTATTCTGCGGTGTAAAAGCAATTGTAAATTAATGCAAACTTTATTCAGGGGTGTGCAACAAACATACAATACTTCGCAAAACGTATCATTTATTTCCACTCCCTCTACTTGTGTTAAAAAAAGTGTATGAACTCATCTAAATCAGTATTTTGAGAACACTAATGAATCAATTCACATATCAAAGCCGTCAATCAATTCACTGTGTTTGAAAAACTTCTCAGGCAATAAATAAACGAATTATTTGAACAAAATAGTAAAGGCAAAATGTGTGACACTACTGAATCTTGCTAGAATTCTTGTTATGGAAACTCGACTCTTCTCTCTTCATATTCGAATTAAGAACGAAATATGTGTTTTAATAAAATTCAAGGTACAGCAATCCCCTTCATTACTTCAGACTAATCGAGCAGAACCCAACTCCTAAAATGTAACTGAAACGATGCTATCATAATGGGTGATATAAGAATACAAGTGAAGGACGAGCGATTAACGTAATTATCTCACGAGTGTATTAATCCCTATTACATTGAATTTCATTAGGTGATTTTTCTATGAATTATGATAACTTTTACTAGTTCAATCTTCACATTGAATCGTTTCGTGACAAGTGACAAGCGAATTCGACCAAGGTCACCTCGCAGACAGCTCTTTACTACCAAACACTGCGCAGAAGGCTTTTGTTTCCCACTGTGCTAGTCAAATAGGATCAAACTGAAATGAAGAATTTATTAGAAATAATATTCCACGTAAAAAGTTTCTAATAATGAAAGAAATTAAAGCTGACAAGTATAATGCAATATTAAATGGAATTTCAATGTACACAACGAAACATTTACTATGACGATTCTCAATGATTAGTTTTGTCTCAGTACTTGTTTTGTAAACTGCGCTGTGCTTGGTCACGAACCTGTACCATAAAGAAATCTGTATCATAGTGAGTATCATTATGCAACGTGTTGCAGTCATCAGATGGCTTAATTATAAATGGGAGTGGACACAATATTTTTATATATTGTAGAATGCCACATTGAGTGTGTGGCCACAAATATCCTTACTCGCCTACGACGCTGTTCGTTGGTGAACAAAGATATGAACAAAATTGAATGCGGCTTGTGTTTGAGATTCTAAATCTGCCTATTTACTTGTGTCATTTTTAATAAACAAATCATTTTTTAGAGTTCAATTCATCTTTAAGTAAAATTATCGTTCGTTTGACTCCTCGTCTATTGAGGTCGATTGGTAGTGAGAGGCCCAAACCGCTAACTATAAAAATTATACTGGTTATGAATACAAAGTACAGGCATACAATATTTCATTTCGACAAGAATATATAATGTACAATATCATTATTCTACTAAGTATATGTCATTAACAAATGTAATAAAAAGATAAGATGGCACTTTGATCAGATTTATCAAGACCGCCTGTGGATGTGTGAAGTGAGGCACGGGTTGCCTACAGCTGACAGGGTCATAAGGATGACGGTGGATAGAGGGAAGTGAAATGACTAGAATGAAACGACTAGAGTAAAGAAGAATGGTGGAGTGAAAATTGACTGAGCCGCAGATTTCTCAGACAAAAGTAAACTTCTACAAAAAACGAAGTTGTAAATTGAACAATAATAGAAGATGAGCGCCAAAAATAATGAAAGAAGTGGAACAGGAGCCCACTTCACGCTACAGACGACAGATTCGAGACGAACTGCACATATCTCGCGGCGGCAGCAGCTTAACGGCTGCGTGACGGGCGAGGAGCTCGCTTTATCGTGGTTGAACCGGGCGAAATCTTCCTATGGCTGGCGCTGGCGCTGGCGCTGGCGCTGGCGGCGCGGTGCTGCGTGGTCGACGCGGGCATTAGCTCGTATCTTCTCTCGAGCGGCCGCCGCAACAGCCAAACAATCCAAGTGCACGGACACCGAACGGCCTCACGACGAAGCACAGACGGATGGAAGGACAGACGAACAAAAGGGTAGACAGTCAAAACAACAGGCGAAAGGAACGATGCATGGACGGAAGAGCACATGAACGAATAAAAGAAGAAGGGACAGATCGGCAAAATTACTAACGATTAGATGGGCAGACGGATAGAAATACATGCAGACGGATGGATAGGTGAAAATTCTCTCGGCTCTGCGGAAACTAATTCTAGTAATCACAGACGAGAAAATTCTGATTGGAACAATGTTTCATACTTTTTCCTTCTATTCCTCCAGGAATACGACATTATCATTAAAGTAATTAAAGCATTTTGGTTTATTCCGAGTTTCTATAAACTAGATGAGTAATAATGGAAATTAAGTTTTATACACGTAAAGCGAATAGTGACAGAATTCGTATTACACATCATAACTGTTAAACCGTGTATTTTTAGTGCGATTCTTTATTAGACAGGCAATTACATAGATTGCACCAGCAAGGTTACCTCCCTACGCACTGCCTACCATCGCCTCTTTCTGACACACACTGTCCTTCCACACAGAATCCCTACACACCCAGCTCTCACACACCCAGACTTCCCATTTTCATTCTTCAACATTGTGTTAAATTTAAACTTATGAGCCATACGATGAGATAAACTGAGATTTCATCTCACAGTGACCTCCTGCGCTTTGAATACGCACACGACAGAACTAAGATGCCGCTCCTATTAATAATATTGCACCTAAATATCTCTTTATAAATAGGTCTGCGGCGATCGCTGCGCGATCTCCACGCCGTTGTATTCTGCAGAGAAGCACAGTGGATAAGGAAGAAAGTTCAAGTTTGATTCTCCCAAATATTTTTTTGTACTATACTTTATTTATTGCATCAACAATCCAGTAAATCAATTTTTGATCTGTCAACTAGTTGCAAGACATTTTTTACTTTCTTAGATAATTTCCACGATCCGTCTGCTGCTATTAAATAGAAGACAAATTCCTTTTCCCCTGCGGGAGGTTATTCTGCCTAGTATAATTTGTCGAGGGGTCTCAAATACTTTATAAACGTTCTTTACACCGGAATTAATCAATGAATTTGCATATCGTAAATTATCGTATGCAAACAATTCATCGGTTAAGGGATTGAATTATATCAAAGGTCACTGAAAATTAAAAGAACTAAAATATAATTATTTGAAGAATATTTTGACTGCTCTCCGTTGTTTTAGGTAAAATAACGTTTCCTTCGTTCTAGTGTTGAATGCAGCCACTCCCAATAACATTCAGCAGTCGCTTCTGCTCAAGACACAAGCGCATCGTAATACAGGCAGAACTCCGCGTCCCCAGATGTAACAGGTCCCTGGGCTCTGACTACTAGACGAAACCGCGATGTTGAGAGAAGAGCTCAGCAGAATGGTGCGAGGCGGGGAGGGTCGGGGCAGGGTGGTGTGGCGTGGGGAGAGGAAGTGGGGGAGGCGCAGTTGGAGGGGGGGATGGGCAAGGTACTTCCAAGCGGGAAGGATGGAGCAGAATAGGATGGACGATCAATTGTTTGTTATTGATTTCGGGAGCGTCAACTGCCGTAGTGGCTGTAGACTGACATAGTCAACTCCCGTAAGTATAGTGTATGTTTTCCCCTGCTAGAGTTGGCAACGTTCTTCCACCGCTGGATGGCAAGATCCGGCGCCAATCTACCGTCGGCTAGCGGGTTTTCCTCAACCAGGTGTCTCTCACCAGTCGGACACCATCCCAGGCGGGTCAAGGTCCCCGGGGGGGTTCCCGGCGTAAGTAGGCGGTGTAGTGCAAGGGGTGAGAATAGGACAAAAATGGGAAGGAAAGATCGGGCGCTTCCGAGACTCGTTTGGAGGGATACTCGTTTGGAGGGGGCTTTCGCTTGGAGTTGATCAGAGAAACCATAGGCAACTATCAATCATAGCAGCCGGCCGCTACAATTCCCCTCCAATCAGTGACTGAATCCGACCTAACTGACAAGCTAGTGTCGAAAACCCTGTCACCGTCGGGGCATGAACCTACGACCTCCGTGTCCGACTCACTGCAGTGATAACAGGATGCCGTGAGAGGCCTCTTCCGGTGGGTACGGGACGGTGTGGGAAGGAGCGGAGTGGGATGGGATGTCAGTGGAAGTAGAGGACGGAGTGGGGTGGACGAAAGGGACGGAGCGAGGAGTGAAGCGGAGTGGAATGGAGGATGAAGTAGACGGACGGAGCGGGTTGGGGGGAGTGGAGAGGAGAGTGGTGCGGAGCCGGAGGGCAGCTCATTACGCAGGCGACATGCAGAGCGGCGCCGCGTCGCGGAGAAATGCGAAGGAGGCAAGTGGAGCGGAAAATTATGTCACAGGCGGAAGGCGTCGTCGCTCGCGCTGGTCTTCTTTGGTGGCGGCGGTTCCCAGTGGGCCGGTCGCGGGAACGCTGCAGTCCAAATCTTTATGGGTTTTCCAGAAAAGGAATACGGTGCCGGTGATCAAATTTCAAATAATACTTTACATAACTACTCATTTCATCAATTATAATCGCATAGTCATAAATAATCACATCATATGCTTACAAGTTTCTTTCGGTCACAAAAAATAATGCAGTAAGTAATTGTATACACTTACTAACTTACAATTACTAACCCCAGTAGTCACGTAATTTACTTTTGCACTTAGGGATAGAAATTGTTGTCACTACTACAATCACGTTTTAACGTGCTTTGGCTGAGGACTAGGAAAAAATATTATTTAAATCTACACTTTGCCGTCGCTCACGTATGCTCGTGTACCATCAGTAGTCCTTTATAGTGTTGGGCTGAGTTTTAATAATAGTTCGTTGTCATTTAATATCATCAAAAATATGGCATTGCTAGATTGTTCTATACACAAAATCTTTCAGTGCAACTGTCTACACAGAAAATCAAAATCATGAAAATAATCAAGGAATGCAGAAATTTAAGTACTACCATTTCAAGTATTGCATCGCAGCCCCTAAAGATTATTAGGCTTTATTATTCTATTATGTGAACCCACAGAACGATTTCTTCTTCTCATCTTCATTAATTACTGTAGCGGAATATATTTGTTTTCCTAACTCAATTCGTTTTATCTAACACTATCGCATATCACATGGAATCTTCTACCCACAGAACTCCCTACAGTTGACACTGCATTTATGTTTGTAACCTTACATTCTGATGCAGTCAGATTTCACGCACCTGTTGGGCACTGAAAGTTTGCCTACCAATCAGTGTTACGTTTTACCAGAGTGACTTCAATATATGATATTTGCCACCGCACGGCCATTGCCATACTTTGATCATTATCAACTCTTTATACGCCTTAGAAGTTAGTAACATTTGAGACTTCATGTATACGTTTGCAGGCGATGACATTTACAATTTCGAGTTTTAACATCGAGAGAGTTAAATCCTAGAGTGAGGTCAATGCAATATTTTGATGACGCAAAATGAGACATCAGGCTAATACAGTTTCTTTGTTTATAATAAATATGCTTTCAAAAATATGAATTTGCGTTCCATTTTTGGAATCAAATTTTAAGACCCGAAGTAATTTCGAGCTCAATTCGAACTCACTTCTAACTCGTTTCTATTTTTCTGTAGTAATACAATTACCAGTTAAGTAGTACCTGAGAGATGAACATCGATAAATCTATTTTTATTTCAAAATACTGGATTAAATTTTTACTTTGTACTCTGAACTGGAATATTGTAGGATGTACATCACAAATATTTTCACCACTGAGAGAAAAATTAAAGTATACGAATTGAATGATAGTGAAACCTATAACATGTGGTCAAAGCGCTTACTTCTGAATTAACCTACGGCACCTGCCGATTCATACATTGATACTCGCTTCGACTTTTAAAACCTTTCGATTTAGATTTGGATTTAGCCACTGTGTGCCCCGTAAAGGGCACTCGGTCTTGACGCCGTTATACCCTCGGGTTCCTTGTCAGTCACTCAGCCAGGAAATCGCAAAGTCTCCAATTTCCTTAACCTCCGTGACTTCACGGGGTAGTTAACGAATTCGGCCGCCTTCCCGTTCGTGACCTTTCAATAGAAAAATCCGAGCAAGTGCCAGGATGACCGAGGAAAACCACGAAAACTCTGGCCAGGATGGCAGGCACGATGATTTAACCTGCGCCTTCCGAATGCGCATTCAGAGCTTTACGGCCTGAGCCATTTCGCTCGGTATTTCGGCCTTGCAGACTGATGATTGCTGCCACTGCGCGCTCCGCTCCCGTCTGTCTGCCGCAAGTGCCGCGCGGCTTCCTTGAGAGGGCGAGACGCCCCCAGACGCTCCGCGCCGCGCCTCGCGCGGAAGGCGAGCGAAATTTGTCGTTTGTGTTACAATTCAACCGCACGTGTGATGCCGCAGTGACGCGGCGTGCCGCTAGCAACACTGTGAACACGAGCTTCTCGAGAATGCTACAGTCGAGTGTTGTGAACATTGAGCACGACTTTGTTGGAAGGTTAGAGGTGAAGGTCGGGAAATTCTCGGAAAAGTTGTTTGGCGGTGCGGTCCACGCCGCGTTATTGTGGCGCGAAATTGGCGGAAGAAGTTTTCTTGCACTTTTGTGAAGGGTAAAACATTTGCTAGGCAATTAAAAGAGAGCGTATAAATACAATTGAATTTTAATGGACAGTAATATATGTGCACTTTTAAAATTATTGATGAACATTTTACACATTAAAATTATTATTTCGTAATTTACAAGGAATTTGTAATGAAGTTCGATTAAAAATAAGTTAATTAATGATAGTAAAACTAACTTAGTATCTTTAAGTTAATTCCGCTAGTAAACATTATAAAATACAATTAAACATAATTGTCAATAAATTCACCCACATGTAAACAACGTCTTGAAAATAGTTTTATTGTTTTATATTCAATTAATATTCTCAAAAAATCACCAATTTAGATAAATGAAAGATATTTTCTCAAACAAACGGTTCTTACCTTATATTTCAATTAAACAATTGAATTGAATTCAATTTAATAAAGCAAATGAGACAAAAATGTTTGAATCAAATCGATAAGGGTCGAACATTTTTAGTCCGCTATACAAAGTGGCACATTAACAATTCCACAACTTTAACTTTCTTCTTATACAAAAGTCTTCAAAGAATAAGTCTTCGTGATCAATACTCCATGTGTGTATGTAACAAATTTACAAACTTAATATCAATTCCCACATTGAAGAAAGCGCCATTATTGACATATTTTGAAATAATCTTGTTTCTTCAATTAAGAAAATGATGGATAGCAAATACGATTTTTGAACGTCAATAACAATATCTGTTTACAGTGTTACATTTTCTCAACTCTGTATATGTTCGGAATATGGTACTTTTCAGTACTTCGCGCAGAAAACAGCTTCTGTCAAAACCCCAAGTAAATCATTATTAAAACATCAGAAAGTTGCAGTGTATGCAAAACGTCAGTCAACAAATAGCGAACATTTCGCATATTACCGCAAAGCACGTGTTTCTCGTGCGGGTATTTAAACTCGGTGCCGGCACAAGTCAAACTTGAACGCCGCGGAACGTTCTCGCCTTCACCTCAGGGAGTTTCGTGGGCGGCTGTGAGGGCGGAAGCGAGTCGCGCCCCGCCCCCGACCCCGCCCCCGCCACCTCCTGGAGGCTCGCAAAAACGCCCGGCGCACGGCGGCCTCAAAGCGGGATTAAGCCCCCAAAAGCGCCTGCGGCCACCTGAAACATCGCGCGCCTCCAGCCCCCCCCCCCAGCACCTTGGCGCAGGCCTCGGCCTCATCCCACGTTTACCAACCTCTCCTCGTCTAACAAGCCTCTCTGTGTGTCACACAGGCTCTTCCTGAATCTTCCAGCGCCTTCTATCTCCGAATATCTTTAACGCCCTCCTGCATCACCCAGCTTTCCCGCGTCTCTCAACTTCTCCCACCTCCAGCAGCTTCTTCCAGCAAGACTGTCTTCCCCGTCTAATTCATCCTCACTCCACGATTAGCAATCTCTTTTCGCCCAAACCAACCTCCCTGTGTGTCTTACGGGATCTTCTTGAATCTTCCAGACCCCTCTATTTCTCTTCCTCCTTTTTCTTCCCTCACATTATTTCCGTATGTCCCAGTATTTGATCTTTTCCCAGCCCCTGCTTTGTCCCGCAAGTCTTAACTTCACTCGCCTAATTCGGCCTCATTCCATATTTACAAACCTCATGTCGCTTAAACGAATCAATCTGTGTATCTTCCAGGCTTTTCTTGAATCTTCCATCCCCTTCCATTTCCTAATATTGATTTGCTCCCCTTTAACATCCTTCCGCATCACCCAGTATTTCCAGAGTCTCTTAATTTCTCTCGCCCCTACCAGCATCTTCCCGCAAGTCTCAGCCTCCCTGCCTAAATTACTCTCAATCAACGTTGACCAATCACTTCTCGTCTAAACCAGTCTCTGTTTCTTCCAGGCTCTTTCTGATTTTTTCAGACCGCTTTACTTCCCATTCTCGTTTTGCTTTCTTCAAACTCTTTCCGCATCTCGCAGTATTTCCCGCGTCTCAATTTCCAAATATGATAAGCTTCTTCTCGCGTCTTACGATCTCCTCTCGTGACTTTTTTTTTCGCATCGCCAACTCTCTCTCATACTTGTGACGAATCTGCCCGTCGGAATACGCCAGTGACTTGAGTCACGTGCGTGTCGCCCTATGCAAATATTGATTTGCTTATCTACTTCTAGTATATTCTACGGAGTTGTGAATGCCTATTGATCGGCCCATTTCCTACTTTGATGACCCACATAATTTCATCGATCCAATAGGTTTTCATTGTTTAGCTACTGTGGACAATGCTCATATGCTAGGAGCCGACGCTCTGGGTGAAGAATTACAGCTAGTCCCAAAGGATTAGCGAAGGGGCATCTGCGAGACTAAGGTAATCGATATTTCCATGGCAAGGATGGTCGAGTGGTTTCTTTACTTTTTGGGGCGGGAGACCCGGAGGTGGGATGTCTCCGGTCTCTTTGTTGCACGTAGGAGGGCGGCATTGGAAGAGCGATGCTGCCACCCTACGTCATTTTATGTGTCTTCAAACCCCCTTCGGGTCAGCCGGTGCTGTGCGTAGCTAATCTGATGGGGGGATGGGGGCAGGGAGAGTTACAGGGCGCGTGGACTATGATAATGTGATGGTAATGTAATGATATACTCGCGTCAGCCAACTTCTTTCGCGTTTTATTATTATTATTATTATTATTATTATTATTATTATTATTATTATATTATTATTGTTATTATTATTATTATTTATTACTACCACTTTGCATATCTCCCACTCTGTACCTCGCATTCCCAAGACTCGCATCTCGCAGGGTTGTATGCACTTTGTAGACTCTCTGACCCACCTATCCAATTTATCCAGCCAGCCTCGCCCCTCACGAGAGCTTCGCCCCTCACCACGATTTCCTCTGCCAAGCCTCACTTGCAGACTCACAAACTTTGAACGTTTATCTTGTGTTCCACTGCGTGTCAATTTCTTTGGTCATTAGCTCCGTAAATGTAGTTTATGCTTTATCACGGACAGGGGTAGTGTTTTCCCCCGCGAGATGGCGATACCTGGCGCTGGCCATCACATCAGCTTGCAAGGTTTTACCAACCATGTGTAATTCATGTAAGTGTGTGTGTGTGTGTGTGTGTAAATGAGGAACATCCTCAGGGATAATGCGAGGAATCGCGCGCAATCCGTGCCCTTTGTTAGGGTACTTCCCCGGAATTCTACTTGTGTTGGTCTGAGAAAAAAGATAACTGCCGACCAGAGAAACGGGTCTCTAGAATTATCCCTCAGTCAGCGGGTAAACTCCACCTAGCTGCCTAGCCAGCGCTCAGCACCTCCCTGACAGAAGCACTGGGTCCAATTCAGAGAACTACAGCCTCGACCATCTCCAGGTCAATCTACTGTAACGTATTAGCCAGCGTGCCTCGAGGCATCTATTTGGGAACGCTTGGTAGAGGATTAGCCTCTCCACAGGAAGGAGAGAAGGGTTTTTCCGAAAAGGCAAGAACGCGCAAACGGGAGACACAAGGCTTTGGGTTCTCGGCCTATAGAAATCTTCACTGTTATAACAGCGGGGGTGGTGGCGTGACGTAGTAGGTCACGTGGGCCTCCCCTATATAACGGAGTGTACAGAGCCAGTGGGTGGGTTCTGGAGACAGTGGAGACGCTGCGTGTGCACAAAACTTGGCGCCACGACGGTGCATATGTGAGCCAGGCTCGCGAGGCAGGTCACGAGTTGACGAAGGTGCGGAGGACTTTATGTCCTTGGGTGACTGCGTCACGGGGAAGCGATGCTGTGTGCGTGCTCCGAGTGAGGAGTGGGTGAGTGCCACGATTCACGCCGATTCTCATCGGATAAGCTCGCTCCTGCGAGCGAGGCAAACCAGCCGTTGGTGCGCCAGAACGGACTTTGTGTCCCATTGTGATATCCGGTCACGGAAGCTAGGCTTTGTGCGCGCTTGAGAAGTAGGAGTGACGAATGCCACAATCAAAACCGATCTTCAATCGGGTTTGGATCGCTCCCGCGATCAGGGGATAGTAAGTCTATCAGAGCTAGGGTATAACTAGGAAATTAAGTGTATATATTTGTTTTGTGTTCTTTTTTATTAAATATATTTGTTGTATGAAAGCTCTGTGTCTGTGGTCGCTGTGAGTATCAATGACGTCACACTACACTTTCCCCGCTCCAACCATTCCCGCCTCCGTCTAACCGCCGTATACTAACTCCCTTTCTTCACCATGTTCAGTCTCCTCCTCCACTTACATCCATCATCTCCTTTCCTCCTTCCTCCCAGCTCCCGCCCCTCCACCCTGCTCCTTCCCGCCCCCCGTCACTCTCGCATCGACCCTCCCTACTCCGCACTGCGTGTGCTCCGCTTCGCCTTCAGCCTGCGCCTGCTGCCCCCCTCTTTGCTTCTCCCCCTGCGCCCACACGGCTCTTCAACGCGCCTCGCAAATCGCTGTACCTCTGGGGGCGGGCGCCTCCATGACTTATCGCAAGTGTCTGGCGAAATGGATTTCTGTTGTGAGCGAAATGAAGGGCCTTAAAGAGCTGGGAATGTCGCTGTACAAGGAGCCTCCACGAAACTCAGGACGTGTCGAGAACATAGAAAACGTTTACGAATGTGAGGAAGGAACATGGAGGGAGAAGAGAAAAATAGTTCGAAATAAGGAGAAAAGGAAGGAAGATATGTAAATAAATAATTTAAGAAAAATGTGAGTAATATAGAAAGATAAGTTGTTTATATAATGTGGATTGGTATTACGATCAACAAATAAATCCCAAATGAAGAAATGTACTCATATACAAATTGGAAAAATGAACAAAAATAGAACTGTTATTCACTATCATCAAATGAAAGACACTCATGAAACAAATAACTTAAATGTTTTAAAGAAAAAAATTCAATACGAGTTTTTTAGAAATATCTAAAAATTATTAAAATAAAATTGAAAGAATAGAGGATAAACAATCTTTAAGTTGAAATACACCTGAATAATAATTTCAGGAAAATTAATGTTTGGCCTAGAATATTAATATATTAAACGATACATTATCTCAAGGTTAACTGTATTTAATGAGGTGAATTTGCCCTATTGATATTAGATGGCGCCCAAGCAGTGCGATGGCACGAAGAATAGCGTACCAACGTATTAAAAAAACTACTCTATAATATTCGTCTAAACATTTTTTGTTCCTTCTTCTTATATTATTATTGTTATTATTATTATTATTATTGTTATTATTATTATCCAAATAAATTTAATAGAGTTGAAAACCCAACGAGCTTTCATTTCGACTTGGGAAGCGCGCACCCTGGACCGTGCGCAACGACCAAGCCAACAGGCGGCGGCATTGCAGCAGCGATGGATGCCGCGCACGCAGGCGGCGCAGGTGGCGCCCCGGGCGGCGAACGTACCGAAGCGCGCCCTCCGCGCGCTGCTCAGTGCACGTCGACGCCTTTGAAAACTCTCCTCCGGCGCCGCGCCGCGCCGCGCCGCGCCGCTGCCTCGCGCACGTTCCCGCGCAAATAAACGCTCCCTAATTGAGCCGCTCCTCGGAAGCGCTGTGGGCCGGCGGGGGGGGGGAGGTTTCGGTGGCTGCGGCGGCGCCGGCGGCTGCAGTACGAGGTAAAAGGAATTGGGTGAGATGTGTTGGAGATGGTGGAAGTGACGGATGAGATGTGTTGCAGGAGGTACGATGATGGCGTTGTAATGATGGTGAAGAAGGATGTAATGATGGATATGTAAGAGGTATAATGACGGCGATGAGGATGTGAGTATGGTGATGGAGGAGATGTGATCTTCGTAGAGAAAATCGTAAAGAGGAAGATGTGATGGAGTTGAAGAATGGAATTACGGTGGGGGTTAGTGGGGCTAGCTCACGGCACGGAGTTGAGGGCAACCACTAGTGTCCCAGATGAAAGAGTAAAGTGAGGAGGAAGTTCTGGGCGGGGCAAGGGAAGGTAGTGCCTATGAAGTCCGATGAGCGAAGAGAAAGAGTCAGGAAGAAGACTACCTGAAGATGAAATCGACAAGTCGAATGCGTGGATGGAAGTAGTGTAATGAAATGATGTTGATTAATTGAGGAAAAGGCGGACCGGTCGAGAAGATTGTGAGCCTTGACTGAAAAGAGAGACACGGACGCAAGTGGGAAAAGAAATGAAGCAGCAGCCACCATGCTTTGCTAGATCGAAGGGACAAGAGATTAAGGTTCATAGTGCGATAGGCATAGCTGGTGGATAGGAAGATGATGCGCAATACAAATGTGATAGCAATGCTGAACTCGTTGAGAGAGGATGTGGTCTGACGCAAAATAAATCTCAGCACATGGAATGGTAATGGTGGTAGTGATGGAGCAAAACAAATATTATTTGTCGGGGAGCAAAGCGTGAAGGCGAGAGCAAGCTGGAGAGACATGAAAGGGAGGGGCAGACGGTGTAGGAAGATGAAGCGAATTGTGGAGGAAGATGCGAAGTAGTTAAGCAGCTCTCGCGATGCTCTGAGAAGCGCTCAGCCGCATCTGGTCGGATGAAAGCGGACGATTTGCAAGAAATTATTTGAGGCTACTTTTCATGTCCAAACTACGACGCTTTGCGAAACAACCTTGTGTTTACCAGCGATTTCCTAAAAGGAGAGTAATATGAATGATGCTGATAAAAGGGAGGAGACTCAAATAAGGCAAATTTGTAATCCAGTCATTATGCATGTTGTTTGCATATCTCAAGATACATTAAATATTTGGAGAGTAACGTTTTATTTATAACCTTAAATTCTTCTTAGAAATCATCAACATAATGAAATTTCAATAACATAAAAAGTTTAAAAAATATAAAAATATGTATCCATCTGAGCACACCAATTTCCTTTGAAATGATTATTTTTTAACTAGCAAAATTATCTATAATATTAATTACAATATTATTTATTAATGTATTAATTACTCATTATTAATATATTATTAATTACGATAGTCTTATTCAGTTCCAATTAGACCCAGAATATGTCGCGAATTCTTTGTCACATAGGATTAATGTTTTAAGGCAAATCGTTACAAATTTCAGAACCATTTGTAAATTGCACATTATACAGTAAATTTGAAAACATAATACTTAATAATTAGATATGGATTTACTAGCTTGAAAACACTTACCTATAAAATGAAGCCATTTTGAAAAATAATGTTAGATGTTACTGACCTGAAAGCAATAGAAATCAAAATTAGAAACAAACAACAAATGCTTCAAAACATCAACACTTACATTTTATAAGCATTAAATTCAAATAAAATGTAAAACGTAGAAAAAGTCATTTCAATAGCTGATACATAAATAAATACACTCATTTGCTGTTAGTAAATGTTTGTTGCATGGAAAGAGCACCAGGACAGATTAACTTTCTTAGAATTGGTAGCTGCGTCAACGATGCTTGGGGTATTTTCGAATTAATAGGAAACATTCATATATGTATATTTGTCTCAAGAAAAGGGAATTTCAAATGGAGAACAGGCACTGAATATAGATCACGAAAAGAGCACTTATAAACAGTAATGGAAACAGCACTCTACTAAGAATTTCCTCTCGCTTCTCGTTCCTGGACCTCTCGATGTTTTTGTGATCCTGTGTAAGAGCTTGCCAAGCAGTACACAGGTTTCTTTCAGACTTCTTAACGCTTTGCTATGGTTTCCGTATGATCTGTTCTTAATCCGTTCTGTCTAAACACCGTAGAAGCATTTTTGCTTATAAACCAAGAATATATTCACGTTGAACTTTCAACTAATATAGTACGACGTACCTTCTTTGCCAAACAATGACCAACATGACCTTATGTTATCGTAATTTATTGAAATTTACACTTGTTACATTGAAAATTTTAACTACATTTGACACGTTGCATATCTAAAAACATGAGTTCAAATTGAGAACGAACGTGAACCAAAACAAATATTCAGGACCAAAATAAAATCACAACAATGCAAGTCGAAAATAATCACGAAATTAACTTCAACTTTCCTGTTAAGAACACATTCAAACCGAGTTTGCTAAACATTGAAATGATAGTATTGTACAACATAAGATTTAACAATAAAAACTGTGGGAGGCTGCGATTTGGGCTTTGGATCACACTTTCTTGGTGAGGTTAAGCCCGAGAAGGCGATTCCGCTGCAACAGCGCGAGAGCAGTTGAACCGCGGAGCGCGAAGGGCCGCCGCGCGCGAGAAGGGCCGGGAGGGGAAGGGCCTCTCCGAGGGCGGCCAAAGGGCGGCCGAAGGGCGCGGGTGGCGCCGGAAATAGCTCTTCCGCCGGTGGAGCGGAGTGGGTCGAGTGGCAGAAGTGACTGAAGGAGGTGAGGCAGAAGAAGTGGGCGGGGAGGGAGAGGAGTGAGAGAAGCGAGAAGGATGAGATGGCGGGCAGGAGGGGTGGTCGCAACGGAGGAGAAGAGCGAGTTCGGCGAGGGGAATGGGCTAAGTTGGGGAGGTAGGTGTAGTTGTTGGGTGGATTGGGCGTGACGAGCGAGTGCAGTAGAGAGGGTGGGTGGGTTCACTGGGTGAGATAAGTGGGTGCAGCGGGGTGGGCGTACAAAATGAACGAAGTGACAGAAGTGAGGTGAAGAGCAGGACAAACAGGAGAGTGCAGAGAGAGAGGGGTGAAAGGGGAAAATAGAGAAGGGGAAGGCAGGGCGGAGGGAGTGGTTGTCCGCTACACGAGAAGATGAGCGAGGAGAAAGAACGGATACAGAAAGGGAAGGAAAGGGCGATGTGGCCGGAGCGGACGGAGTGGGGCGGCTCGAAGTGGGTGTAGGGGCAGGAATGGGCGTTGTGCGGTGATTTTTGGCAATGGGGTTGGGATACTTGCGGGACCGCAGAGGGGGTTTAAGGCAGAGCGGGCGCGCATGGAAAGCGGATAGGGCGGGCCGAGGGAAGCGTAGTGGGCGGGGCGGGCCGCTGAAAGGACGCAGCCAAGTGCCTGCCAGGGAGGGGGCGGGGAGGATGGGCTGGGCTGGGTGGCAGAGGAGCGGCGTGGGCGTGAAGGCGCGTATTTACATGCGCGGCGCGCAATCCGGCGCCTTGTTGCGGCCGCGGCCGCCGCACTCGAGGGCCTCTCGGCACCGCAATAACTGCCCGGGCGGCGGCCCCGCCAAGCACCTGCCCTCGACGGCTGCGCTGGGCCTGGGCCTGGGCCTCTGGGCGCGCGCGGGCGGTCAGCAAGGCGGGAAAACGAGGGTAGGATAGAATCGGTCAGTGTGAGAACGTAGTGCTGTTAAGGACAAAATACAAATTACGGTTTGGTACCCGACTACCGTTGCAGCACGAAATACAGTTTACATCAACCAACAGATGCACTTGCTTCGACACAGAGGATGGCACCCTGAAAGACATTTCTGATTATGTCTTTCTTTCAGTTATTTTATATATTGATAAAGTTTTTAAATTATGGAATATATTTTTATTTATATTTAGTATTTTATAGTCATTGTTTTATCACTCTTACCCACTTGATGCATTTGTTTTGTATTCATTTTCAAGATTGCAGTAGTTAGTTGAAACACAGTACAAGTAATAGAAGAGAGACTATAAAATTTAGTAGTAAATAATCGATCATGAAAGTATCATATAATTAAAAACTCTAACAAAAATTCCTAAGGAGTGAAAGAAATTTCCGTTCCAAATTTACTTCTTAAGGCGATACAGACCTCATAATTTAAAGGGTAAATCCTTGAACTTGGCCCAACTGTTTTTGTGAGTAATCAGAGAAGTGTACCGTTTGAGGTAAAGTCGAAAATGTTTCCTAGAATTTACAATGGAATAATACTAGAAGAACATTTTAGGCGGCTCTTTGTTGAAGATCATATTATATAATCCGAAGAATGTAATTTAATATGAATGTAATTGTACGAAATTTGCTCTTAACTGCACTACCCTCAAAATAAATAAGAACAAGAAAAGGCATGTACTTTTAAGTTGAACAAACGTTGGATACAGAAAATGTAGAACAAAGGATTACATCGGAGTGAATTAAGACATTAAAAAAATTGTGGACTTTAGGAATATTTTTATTCTATCCCCAGGTATCTATCCTGGTAGTAAAATATAAGAAGATTTCAACAAGAAATAAAAGAATGCCTATAATTACGGCAAAATTAGGCAAAAACTATTCATATTTTGTAAAAATTGAATCCTTAAGAGACAGATTTCATCATAACCAAAAATATCTGTTTTATATAGTAGTTGCAGGAAGACGCCAAAAACATTATGAACTTTTGCAGTGTTCGAAATTTCATAATTCTTAATAAAGTACATTATTCTCTTAAGCATCCATTACGCTATCCGACGACAAAGTTTAATACAAAATTGGTGTCATATTTGAGAAAAACTTTTGAAATGTTTTGAGGCTTCATGTAAATTATCTCCAAAAATGAAATAAAAAAATTGAAACTCCCAAGGCCTCGAGATAGTTCACATCGATCAGGGAATATCAATTTTAGAGAAAATCAGCTGAAAATTTTAGGCGCTACCGGTTATCATAGTCCGACGGACATTTTGATATCAATCTATTTTTCGTGTCAACGGATGACAAAACATGATTACTGGTTACACCACATGTTAGAAGAAGTAAAGTATTATTGACAGCAACAGTATTTAAACACTTTTGCGTTACAATGACCAGGCAATAAGAGTTCTTCTGTCGAAAATTCGTCGTTTTCCGGCACACGAAGCAAGACCGAGAAAGTAATTCTTACGAAGTGGAAAAAGTAAACATGATTGAGGACGTGAACTGAAATCAAGAAAAGATAAATTTAATATTTTTGTAAAAAATAACATATGACAAAATTCCCTTAGCGGATTAAGTCGAATGTTGCAAAAAACACTTCCTTCACTACACCCGTCACGTGGAATGTTCACATGTAGAGTTTTCCCCCACATACATTTTGTGTCTTCGGCATTGCTGCCTACATGCACGCAGGCATTCAACTACCTCGCCCACAGTTCGCCCGCAACGGCCGCGGGCGGAGGGGGAGTGAGGGCTTGACGCTGAAGACGGTGGAGCGGCCGGCCGCCAGGGAGCATTCGGCGCCGAGGGCGAGGGCCGGCGGCCGTTTAAGAGGGGCGGGTAATTAACTGGACGGCGGAGGCGTCCGCCAGCACCCTCTGGCGGTGGTGCTGCGAGTGCTCTTCGAACGCCTCTCCGCCCCGCCCCGCCGCGACCCCGCCCCCGACAACTGCGCCCGCCGATGCTCCCGTGCGTGGCCTCGATATGAGAGCAAAAGCGCGCGCGCGAGAGAGAGAGAGAAATAGAATGATAGAAAGTGAGAGAGAAAAGGAAAACAGCGGAAAAAATGAAACTCTAATGAAGAAAAGCAGTAGCAAAATAAACACACGAAGAAGAAGACAATATCAACATTAAATGTCAAAAAATTTTTTTAACATAATGTATAAATGATGAACAACAAAGATGGTACATTGTTGAGAGAAGACAAAATTAATAACTATAGGAAGAAAAAACTAAATTAAGGAAATATATTCAAATCGTTTTTACATATGCATCTATACACTGAATATTGACGATTCCTGCTTAAAACATTAGTGACGCGTACTACATCCCTCCGTTTTTGCCATCATCACGGATATCTAAACTTCTATACTCAGCTCAGCCCGGGAAAAGCTGCAAGCTCGTCGAGTTCTTTCTACTAGTCCCACACAACTGACCAAATCATCCGATATCCGGAACGGGTTGTGACTGTGATGGTCTACGCTACCAGGTGAATTATGTCGTTCATTGGTGTGGTCAACTTCTTTATAATATTTGCCCCCTCAGCAGACTACCTCACCTCTCCCTCCTCTCTCGCTTTCTCTCCCTCCTCTCTCTCTTTCTCTCTCTCTCGCTGAACGGGCGAATTAAAAATAAAAATATTATTATTTTTATTATTATTGTTAAAAATTATAATAATAATTGTTATTATTATTATGTAATGTCAAATATGCAATTGTGCTTTTGGCAATAGAAATAGAGGTGCCAAAATAATGCAAATAGCTACATGCGTAATGAAATTTGAATAAAATATGTACGAAGAACGAAAATTCAAAATAACGAATGATGTTGTAAAAATGTTAGTATTAACATTATTGATTCAGATTCAATTAAAATATAATAACTTAAAAATTGATGTTAATTTGTTCATTATGTCAAAAATTTCGGTAGCAAACTTGATAAAAAAAGTTACCCACAGTATCAAAATTTATTATTGCACATGACGTAAATAGGTTAAAAACAAAATAGAATGAAATAAGAGTGTGACAGCTGGTACCTACGTGCGTGTTGTATAAAATTTCTTACTCGGACATACGGACCCTCAACATCACCACATTTTCTAAATTAAACCCTTTGTCCAAGAATACTGCCGAGCAATTCAGTTCCTTTAACTAGAAGTTCCTTCAATACGCTCCCAAATAGGAAATAAAAATAGAACTCTGTAGAAGGAATTAATTAGACGGAAAGGAACGACAAAAAAGCAAAACTTCCACTAACAAAAAGTATTCAGGAGTAGAAAAGAACGATGCTGCTGTGAAACGAAGCACAAATGATGGAACTCTACTATCCCACGAGACTGCGCGGTGTGGTAATAAAAAGGTAGAACGCAACGGGAAGCGATGAAAGCTAATAAATGTGCGTATGTAATGAATGCGATTATACTTTTAAAATAAAAATTAATTTCCATTACAAATGAGAGTTACACTGAGCCTTCACCTGCACCTCGTTTCGCGATGGCTAATTTGTGAAACAATGGGGTCTCTTACGCGTTAAGAAAGAGATAAAATTATTAATATACAAATTTTGTTTTAAACCCGCGTGAGTTTTTATAGTTTACTGTTATATAGTTATATAGTTAATGTATAATGAATGTTTCATTCCATTCTTTAGATATTTAAAAAAATGTCTGAATTACTTATACACTCTCGTTGTTTGCCAACAGTCTATAAACATACAAACACTAACACAGACTACACCTATTATATATTTAATAATTTCCCTCTTCAAAATCGAGAAAGTGATCAACTTTTATCTCTGAATGTGGTTTCCCACAACATTTCAAATTCTCCACCACAAAATTCTTATTTCTCGAACGTTCAATAACTGACTCGTTTCTTTCGTGATCGACAGATGAAACATGAACTTTCTCAGAGCCATTCGGAGTGACATTTTACCACATGCGTCACAACTCTAAACTTTTCACAACTTTATCGTGAAGAAGCCCTAATGTCATGCAAGAGTTGCTTTGCAGAACCTCCTGCTTTGGCCATTGACATGAAGGGAGAACAACTTTAAGTAACTTTGACAGTTACGTAAGAACCTTAAACTGTCGCTAGGCGCATAACGAACTCATCAAAAAAGGAAGTCAACTAGGGACAAAAGCTTCTTTTACCTTGTGCATTATCCTTATACATTATACAGAATGCGCCTGCCTGCGTAGCGAAAGGACTGGGAACAGCGTGAAAGCCGACGTAGAAGACTAGATGCACAGAAACAAGGTACTTCACGAGGGCGCAACGGGCGCTGCCTGTTCGAGTGCAAAGTAAAGGATGGGTATGTTCACTATGGGATTTTAAGGTTTCTCATAGAATCACTTCCAAGTCTGAACAATTATGACCTTCGAAGTCATTCATCTTTCAGCGACAGTAACTCGTCATTTTCACTGCGGAAGAGAATGGTAATGTATCACTGTCAAAAACTAGCAGTAAAGGGGAGGTGCTAAGTCATAAGCAATAATCATCCTCAATCATCATAGTCAGTATCTCATGAATAATGAGTGCGACGTAGGTAAACGAAAATAAAAAGGTACATTTTGTTTCATAATTTTTTATATTAAGCATTCATATAAACTTCTAATAAGTATTTTTTTAAAACTGCGCTTTACAACACTTCTCGGACACTTAACGGAATATTTTACAAAAACATAGAAGCTGTTCATATATTGTTGGATTTCTCCTCAGTGTGTGGGTATCTAACAAAACCACATCGCTCTCACATGACGTGAGACTGGATAGTTTGGTTTTTATTTCCACGCGCATTAGAAATATGTAATAAAATGTTTCATGCAAAACATCTGATTGCACCCAATTCTCTCGCCATTTCTTCCGTTCAAAGTTTGCAAACACTTGAACTGCACCTACTTGAACACGGCCCTATTTAAGTGCGATCCGCCCGCACACACACACGTACACAAACACACGCGCCCTCAGGAACACACACACACGCGCGCGCGCGTGCGCACGCGCAAACACACACGCACACACACACGCGCACACATACGCATACGCGCGTACAAGCGCACACTCGCGCACACACACGCATACTTCCCACATGCAGAAACGCACGCTATCCCACGCCAAGTCGTGACTGCGCCCGCGAGCGCGCTCTCGCCGCGTTTACGCTGGAGAGGAGCAGGCGGGGAGCCGGAGGAGGAGGAGGAGGAGAAGGAGGAGGAGGGGCAGACCTAATCTTGCACGCGACGCAGCGCCTCCCGCCGGCGCAGCCGATAACTTAGCGCCAGCGCAGAGACGCACGCAGCCACTCAACGCTTCATCCGGAAACGCGTGGGCGGACGCCCGCGGGCGCTCTGCCTCCCCCGCCGCCTCCTCGGCCTCTCCGCCCCCGCGTGCGCCGCGCTCGCCCGCCACCGCCTGCACGCCTAAATAAGGCGAACAACTGAAGCGGACGGATATTACTGATGGAATCGAGGTTTCTTCCTGCCGTTCGAGTGAACGCCGCTTTAAAATAGCTTAATGCGGACTGTTCTTTATCAGGAAATATCTGCCTCTGCTTATCCGGATATCGGCAGTATCGAAATTGGCGCTGATGGGCGTTAAGGGAATCTTAGATTACCTACGACTTACAGTACAATTTTTGGGCGAAGAAATCAAATAGGCGACTCAAGGGTTCTGTACAGAACATTTCTTGCATCTAGTATATATTATTTGAAATAAGTACCTATAAAATGATATTAAAATCAATAAAAGCGCAAAATGCATTGATAATGACAAAAATTGTAACGAATCAGTTATCAGGCGAAATCGACGAAAAAAGCTAAAAATGTATAAGAATATATTTTTGTCATAACATAAAATTAATTTGTATACTTAAGGGCATTGCTTTAAAGTGAGAAAAAATGACATTCTAGTAGTGCTCTGCCGTCCCTAGTTCGTTCCTTCGCTTGCAGTTCCATGTTCAGCTCCTCTGATCATGTTCAGCTCGCTCAGACCGTTTTCACTTTCCTCGTCACTTCTATACCATTCGACCTTAATTTCATCCTACAATTTAACATCTAATCCAGACATGGCAGGGTTGCTGGCAAGGTAAAACCCTTACTAGAGCTCGCAGGCGCTGGCAAAATAATTTGACGCAAGATTTAAAAGTAGACGATGTACAAGGGCTACGGAGTTGCGGTGAGACACTGGATACCTGTCTCAGAGCAGTCATTGTGAGACGTTACTTCACAGTTATTGTCACAAATTTATCTATATTATTTCAAAATTTCTCATTAAGGTAAAAAAAGATTCATTAAAATAAAATAAAGCATCAGTTTGATGTCTAATACTCAACTGAGAAAAAAATTTAAAAAAGAATGACATAAAAAGTATCTTGATTTTGTAATCCTGTTTACATCAGAGCTATAAAAACAATAATATTCTACATTTAGGTTAGGAGGATTAGCAGGAAAATATTCTTGCGTATTAATAGAGCATTCCGTCAGTAAGAGAGAATCTTGAGCTTCTAGAGGCATTTTAATTTATTTCACAATATTGCTAATACAATAAATTACCGAATGATTTAATAACACAACGCAAAACGAAAATAAGCGAAGAACTCACCATTCAAACATATTCCTGGCACTGTTAATATAAGGGAGAATTTAGTAAGAAAATAAACATGAAATAGTAACAAGTAGTGAAGATTATAAACATAATTCAATTCTCAGTTACTTGAGACAAAAAATATAGCAAATATATTTGCATAAGAAGGCACATGTCACGGCCTCGCATCGCTCCAGCTTGCGCATGTGCACCTCTTCCAGAATTTGCAGGGGAAGTGAGTGCGGTGTCAGGAGTAGTTGCCGGCCCTTAGGACCGCCGGGCTCCCCAGGCATGCAAGTAACTCCTGCGGGCACGGTTTGACCTCTCTTTTTCCTGCTCTAGTCGTAGCCTCTCTCACCCTTACCGCTTTCGTTCCTGTCTTTCTTCCCACCTCTTTCGATTCCACCACAGCAGCACCCACTTCAACGAATACTTCATCTCTATCGTCTTGATGCGTAAAGCGCGGCTCTCGCAGCCGTCACCTTCTAAATGCACTGTAGTGTTGTTGTGACTCATTAATTACTTACTGCTTCTAAACGCGTCAACTGACAGGGTCATTAGTCACGTAAGTGTAGTGCATTTAATATCCCGGAAAGTGGAGATGTTCCTTCCCCTTTTGATCCCGAAATACGGTGTCGACCTACACATTGGCGACCTACACATTGGTTTTCTTTTCCAGCAGCCTCATTCGCGGCAATCCCTAAGCTCTAACTGGCCATCTGACGCACAAAATGGTAGTTTCCATAGCATTGTTACCTCTCACCCGCTTCTTTCCTCTTTCTCACCAAATATATCGTACCTGAAGTTCTCTCTATTCTACTTGCTATAATTGTGAACAGAAAATAATCAGTCGTAAAACTTCCGTTTATCGCGTTTTTATACAAGAAATGCCTGAACGTGAGAACTTATGAACACATTTTGTAAATCTTTGTAAAATCTGATAGCACTAAACCTTTAAGTCACAGGACAAAGTAATGCATAATTATAGACGGACGCCTGTTTGCATACTCATCTATTATTCTTATTCAGATTCCGCTGCAGGTGACTGCCCTCAACGCCCCGCTGCTGTTCACTGGTTCCGTATACCTGAGCGCAGAGCATTGCCCGCACATTCGCAGTTGGTGTCGATGCACCTGTCGCTGCCTTCGGAAGGTTCTTCCATTTTTGAAGCCACTTTTGTCCTCTCTTCTACAGGCACCTTTTCACGTTCGTCCTCTCGCACCCCGTTGCATCGAATCGCTTCCGTTGGGCTCAACACGTGCCCGTCACGGCAAGCACTATTGTTTTCGTGTCTCAGAAACACTCCCTTCCGGCAACGTCTTTCCCCTCACTTCCAGAACTGCCTCAGTTGCGATTCCCAGATCGTTTGACACTTCCGTCGTCTCCCAGTTCCAGTACCAATCCCGCTGCCTTCACGAGAACTGACGTTTCTTTTTGAATCATTTTACATCGAATTCGTATTCGTTTTCTTCTGCATTTGCAATGTTTGAATGGCCTTCTATTGATGATTTCATTCATTCCTTCAATTTTACTGTTTCAAAATATTCTAATTACCATCTAATGCAGCAGTTAGTTATTGTAAACTTTTGTCTTTAGTATGCACTGTGTGTCATATACATAGCCATGAGTTTGGAACATGAAGCGAATGAAGGAATGTTTTCGAGAGCGATAAGTAATCTCGAAATATATTTACATATACTAGGAAAATAAAAGAGAGGTAGAAGGAACGAATGTTCGAAATGTAAAGGAATTGATAAATGAAATAAAGAAGTAAGATACAAGTGTGTAGTAGGGAAGACATATTTTAGGTAGAGAGGATATTTGCGTTCTTAGGTAAAGTACTATCTCTTCAACTTAGCTACACATGGTGATTTATGCTGAGAAATACAGCTGTTTTTATCACGATAATGACTTGTTTTAATACTACAACTATTGACAACCATATTAATAATAATAATAATAATAATGTCAACAATGACGCTAATCGACATGTAGTAATTTTATAACGTACAGTGATTTTTCTTTCCTGTTAATGGCTCGCCTCGCACTTACTTTTATTATTAACAACCTCAGGAAACAGTCTCATCAGCGTCCCCTTTGTCTCTTCATTCCCTTCTTGACCTTTTCCTCACAGTTAATTAGGCTGAAAAAGTTATTCCTACCCAGTGCCTTCTCTATCTGCATTCTCTACAAATATTTCTGTTCCCCTGTCAACGCCACGCGCTCACTTCTGCGCTCAGAACTGCTGCATTTCGTGCTCAGCAGCCCCGAGACGGGGAGTTTAGTGCGCCTGTGTATACGCAAGTACGTGCGAATGCAGGATAATACACCAGGGTGTCGCATGCCGTACACTTTCAAGAAGGTTCTATACGAGCTTACCTACTTAATTAAATGTATGAGAGAAAGAGAGAGAGAGAGAGAGAGAGAGAGAGAGAGAGAGAGAGAGAGAAATAAAGAGAGAGAGAGTTAAATGAGGAAAAAGGAAGAATGGGAAACAGTAGAGGCAGTAAAAATATTTAGTAGCTAACGTACACTAAAGTAAACCACAAAGCAAATTATAAGGGGAGAAAAATATGACAGATTGACAAGTTATTAAAACAAAAGAAGAATAAAACTTAATAAAAGATGAAACATATTTATTTGTACCATTAAAATGTCTTTAAAGAAGAAGGAATTTGCAAATGTTGAAGACCCTGAACTGAAAAGCATAAATATTCCATAAGGAATATTTAGTGAAAGGCATTACATTTATTCATATATTTTGATTTCAGAAAAGACTTCGTAAAAAGAGCAAACGGAGAAGACCTAATTCTAGAAAATACGAAAGCTGAAATTAAAACTGATAACGAATAAACCGTATATCCAATCTACGGATGTATCATAGTAATTTGGTTGATTACACTAAAATTATAACAAAAATGCAATAACACAATAGTAAGCATGAATAGTATTGAAAACTTAATCAGTGAACTATAATTAGTGAAATGTACGGAACACTAGCAAACCTGAAAAGGTATTCCTACAATGTGTTTCGCCAGACCCCAAATAAAACTGCAAATCCTTCGCGACGAATTCTCTTTCCCATGATACCTAAACCAACTTTGAATGTTTTTCACGATGTATCGCATCTCCTTCTGCCGCGCCAGAGGAAAAACAAGTCGTAGCCCACATCGAGAGAAAAATGAGGCACTCCCGTCCTGTCAGAGCACGGGGCCGCCAGTCGCGCGTCAGCCGAAGGCGGAGCGGAGAGCGCGTGTATTGGCACGCGGAGAGGGGCAGGGTGAGAATAGGAAGAAGAACGCGAGGAAAGACGCGGGAAGGATTGACGTAGGGGGAGAAAGAGGTCAAGGGAGGGTTAGATTGTGAAGCTATTACAGATCCGAGGCAAAGAGAGATGGAGTAGAGGACGCAATGGAGGTAGAGGCGATAGAAGTGGTGGAGACCGCAGTGAAGGAGATGGAGATGGCGGAGGAAGAGGAAGCAAGTAAAGGAGTATACATAAATGACGGAAAAAGCGACGGAGACTGAACAAAGTGAAGGGGTAGAGGTGGCGAACGCAACAGAGGCGAGAGCTGTAGAGGCAGCAGACAGCGAAGGTGGTAGGGGTAGAGGAAAGGAGGGGAGAAGGAGCAAGAAAAGTTGAGAAGAGGCTGAGGAGAATGGATGAGAAAGAAGTGCAAACGGAGGAAGGGTGGACAAAAAGGCTAAGTTGTAAGCGGTGGGGAGAGCAGTGGAAGTGACATACGCAATGAAGTTGGAGGTGGTGGAGACAGATAAATATTAGGAGGCGGAGAAGACAAGAGACAGCGAAGAACGTGGCGTAGAAGGCGGTGCAGAGGACGAAGAAAGTCAGTAGAGAAAGCGGTGAAGACGGCAATGGAGTGGTCAGGGAAGATGTGATGTGTTGAGAGAAAAACGACGGAGGCAGAACGTATTGTGGTTATGACGAGAGTGGAGGTGCCGGTGGAAGTGGTGGAGTGGGGTGCTGTGATGATGCTATGATGTTGGCGAACGCGGAGGATTTGAGGACAGGGCGTTGTTGCTGATATAGGTGGAACAGTTGGAGAGCGGGCTGGGAAAGGAAACAGTTGGAGGTGGAAACAGGAAGGAAAGGAGATGTGGAGGAGGTTAAAGCGGTGAAGGAGGCAGTCCAGGTGGTCGAGTCGTTGGGATAGAAGTGAAGGAGGCGGAAGAGACGGTGGAAGACAGTGGAAGCGGTGA
>BOPP01000181.1:709484-714484 GCA_017312745.1 Gryllus bimaculatus
GGGGGGGGGGGGAGGGCGGAAATCCCCGCAGCGAGATTACGAGCGGGGCGGCGCGGCGCGGCTGCGGAAATGGGAATGCAAAGGGAATTGCCCGAGCGCCTCTGCCGGGCTGCGGCTGCGGAGGCGTCGCCCGCGTGCCCTTAGCCAGCCGTTACGCGCGCCGGAACAGCTCCAAGGACGACAATTAGCAGTGGCACGTGGCTTACATTGGAATGAGTCACGAAAATCACAAATTTCATTGCAGTATACCTTTGTAAACCACTGCCATTATCATGAGATGTACCAGGGCCAGCAAATTTACCTCATATCCGAAGCGGTATCAAGGAGGATGAAAATCCTTCTTGAAAGAAGGACAAAAGTTTGACAAAGAAATGACAATTGACAAAGAAAATTATAATCATAATCCTTTGAAAGTGATGAAAATAAATGAATATTATAATGACCGACATCTCTACAATGATAAAAAAATCACAACAATAATACTAAAAAGCATACTGCAAGTTGTGCAAAACAACATACGTTTAACACAAATTAAGCGAGAATCACCACAACCACTACAAGACAAAGCCGCAGATTTCGGAAAGCAACCACTATTAGAACTAAAAAATAAAACAACCATAACAATCACTAAGACACGTTTTACATATGAAACTACTAGTACTGAGAATTACTTCTATATTTAGGAAGAAAGAAAATATGATCGCTTGAAATTGCTTGAGATCGCTTGGAAGAATGGTTTGTCTATGAGATGCTATTTCATTACTCTAGATCACCATTATTTCCCCTGTCACCTCTACACCACTTATCTTCCGATAATCCAATTTTTGAAATGCAACAATTATTACCTTTCCTATCAACATTATTATCAGTATATCATGTTCATCCTCGATCTTTACTTTTGTATGTATGTACTTAGCGCGACAGCCCATGACCAAGTTTCAGGCCTACCGGCGACGTCCCTGCCTCGTGGCCATGTTAAGGGGATACGTGAGGTTAGCACGTAGATATCCTCATGTCGTATTTCGGTCTTCTCAAACTGAAAATTGAATTTTCACTATAACCTTGCCTCACCAGGAATCGAGCCCGGGACCGCGTATTGGAAAGCGAGCACGCTCACCAACAGCTAGCCACGAGGACCGTTCTTTACTTTTACCTCCACAAATGACACAACCGTCACCACCGTACTATCTCCTTCATCTCGCGATACATCCCACCTCTTTCCCTTGTAATTCGCACATTTCAGGAACGGAGACAAAAGCTTTTAACGGAAATTGGTGGGGTCCAGCAGTTTCATTTCACTGCGTGCCATAACTTCAATGTCTACCGACTCCCCACGATAACAACGACCACAGCAAAAATCACAGCCCCGACCAGAAATCTCTCATTTTAACAGGTTCAAACATTTTTAGAGCAACCGTATTAATTGCAAAAACCATAAATTCTACGAGAGCTGTACATGTGATAGCTGCAACTGCCATCTCCAAAATTACTCATAAAAGATACTTTCATTCTTCTATTCCTACACTACATTACTTTCTCCATCAAAAATACTATTACAGTGAGCTCAGGCATCGTCACCCGCGTCTCAGGTTTCTGCCTTTAGCATTTTCACAATAAATCACTCACTTTTGCATCTCTACCAAATCCTTCCCCCGTCTCAATTTCTACATGTAACCCTCTTCACAATAACTTATTTGTAGCATCCTGTCTAATTCCACCTTTATCGTTCTATTTACAAAAATGTCCTACCAATCACGCCTCCTTTATTAATGTCCTATTTTCCCGACGTCTCTCGTAGTCTAATCTCGGCGCAGGAAGGATTTCGACAATCCACAGCACTCCACAGTTGGCATTTCCACAATCATACGTAACAGCCTCCTCCCATTTGCCACCCCCACTCCCGCCTGCCCCGTCGTCTCACCCCCGCTCTGCGCAGGGGTCCCGACCTAATCAGAGAGCGAGGCTCCCGGCGCAGTTTCTGCCACTTCCCCGCGCGGGGCAACTTGCTGCGCTCAAGTGCGCGGCGATGAATCGGGAGATTAAGGCCCTTTGCCCTGAGGCCCCGCGCGCCGCCGCGCGCTGCAAGGCGCTCGTGCCGGCGGCTTCTCCGCGCTCAACGTGCGCCAAGTGACGTAAGCAGCAGCGCAGGCGAGCTCTCTCTCCGCGGGCGGCGCAAGAGAGCGATGTGTACTCGCCGCGTGCGTTGAAGGCGGAATCTTGGGTGAAAAGTCACGGCAAATAATACGAGTGTGTAAGGAGCGCGATGCTCAACTAATGAGCTTCTTATTTCACCTGCGAGCGGAGGCTTACGCCGATATCTCTTCTTTTCTGAGTAAGAAACCACAATCTACGCTTGCATTTTTGCCGTCCAGTCTATGATAGCATGAAAATCATGAAATGTCAATTATGAAAGGTGGCTGGTTATTGAGGAAATGTGTGGTTTAAATGAGATACATGGGAACGAGAAGCCTCACAATCGCATGATTAAAGCAACAATACCTTACAAGGGAGTGTAACGTGTCCTCAGTATGCCGTAGTCTGCATCAATCCCGTGCGTCAACGTTGTCAGCACGAGAAGTGTGTGTATTGCTTTGGTACACAATACAGCTTTTTTAAAATATATTTATACGGCTTATTTATAAATGAGGAAATTTTCATAATGCTCCGCTCGCGTTAGTATTCGTTTCTAAAGACATTCTAAAAATGACATCTCCTTCTGAAAAAGACTTTTTCGAGCTAAAATGGCGAACGAAAATGGTGCTTTGTTTCGATAACAATGAGAAGAAGAAACAAATAAACATTCATTATAGAAGGGTGTTCATACAATAGAAGAAAATAATTGTCAATATTTCGTTAGCAAAATGTTAACAATTCTACTTTGGACCATATCAATTGTTGGGATTTTTGCTTCGACCTACTATTCTTACTAAAATTTCCCTAATGATGACCATGTTAAAACTGTATGTACCTCATCATTTTCCCACTAAACGTTTGCTTCTCAATGCTATAAAACGATTCTCGTAATATCAATAGACACTAAAGATACTCTATGCAATGTTTTTGAAAACTGTTTCGAAGTATACAAAAAATCTGAAAAGAGCAATAATAGTAAGAAATGCATACTATACGGATGGTACTGGGTTTTTGGCTACTTCCGCTCTCGAAGGTTCTAGGTCCTAAAGGATGAATTCTCTCATTACATAGGCAAAGGCAATCTGCCTCCTAAGTTCCCACATTGGAAGACGGCGCTTTTATTTCTGCTTGTTAATAATCCACGCGTTAACTAGCGTCACACCAAACGTGAGTAAGGAGCGGCCAAGGAACTTCTTGTTTTGAATCTCATTTCGAGTAATAGATCGTAATCAATCATGTAAACTATCTTAATCATCCCTTTATTGTAAAAACGTACATTAGGCTGAAAAACTTGGAATTGTTTGTAAATAACTTCGTGCTACGGATACTGGATGATGAGAGTCACAATTTGTTACTACAGGGAGCAGCATCTGTCAATTCTAAATGAGTTTCAAAACAGAATTTAGATATTAACTGTTTAGCTGAATTTGGAGAATATTACTGAAAATATTAATCAAGAGAAAATTATTGATTTACAGACGATGGTTTACCGTTTATTATTGATTACAGTTTTTACATAAAAATCGCATCTATTACAAAAAACGTTGAATTCGAAATGAGGTGCATGTAAGAAACTTGAATTAGAATACTCCGTCCAAATTCTCAAAAATTTAATCAGATTATTGGAGATAAGTGTCTTGGAATAAATCTTTTGCTTAGTTCGAAAACTACAAAACGTAAAAACATTCAAATACTCTGGAGGTTATCTTCGAGGTAACTCCACTTCTGCGTCACCCGTTCTTTCCGGTTCCGCAGCGATACTACAATCCGACCGCACAATCTCAGAGCAATCCCCATCACAATTTGAGAACCTGATGCCGTATCTCAAAAAAGTCATCACCTGGCGGCGCAATATCGGAGATATAAAACGGCGCTTCAACTTGGAGGGTCAAAGAGAAGGAGGAGCAACCGGGGCGGGATTGACGTTCACGCTGTTAGCGAACAGAGCTGACAATAGCGGACCGGTGTGTTAAGGAGGGGGCAGACAGCCGGGATGCATCGATGGTAGACAGATGACAGAGAGTTATGGAAGACTGTGGGCGGAGAGGGCGATTTTTGATCTGGGTAGTAAATGTAGCGTAAACGAAAAGCATGAAGCGAACAAAAGCGCGGGGGAATATAATTGGGAGAGACAGTTCTGAGAGAAGCAAATTAGTGGTTGTTTAAAAATGGGCGTAATTGTTTTTATGAGTTAAGGGGTAGTTGGGATGTTGGTGCCGAGGTCAATCGAAAGAAGTTGTGCAGACTACCAGTGGAAATGGGAGAAAACCAGATCTGGTGACCCAATTGGTTGTGCACGACGCCCCAGTAAATGCCTCTATTGTGCTCCTCACGGCACCCAAATACATGAAGACACCGATAAACGCTTACGCCATAGCACCAACTATGTCGCATGAAAATAAGGTAGAACTATAATAAAATGATTACTAATATACTTGAATCGTCTTCTTTACAACCTAGAAGTGTGATGTTACAAAAGATGATTCTAAGCTGATATGTCGGAGAAATAGACCAGATGGGCACACCACATAACTTTTGAGTTGCAGCCACCTGATCAAGATGGCTATAATTTTATTTTGCATCTGACTAAAGTGTACGAGAACACTTCGCGAGAGATACGTGTCAAACGACTTTTCAACAGATAAGTTTTAGCTCGCTGGTTTTTATGTTTTTAGAATTCCGCAGGCACTTTATGGAGAAAAGATAGAGATTCAAAAGAGAATGCTTAAATATGTTTACACGAAAGAAAAGCATTCACCGTACTCTTTTGTTAACAATTATTTTCATCTCTTACCCTTAATAGCTTTTCTTCTGTTGGCTTGTTCCTGAGAAAGAAGGAATCAAAATCAAAGAAAATAGTATGTATA
>BOPP01000181.1:719484-723232 GCA_017312745.1 Gryllus bimaculatus
GTAGTAGTAGTAGTCAGTTAGTAGTGAGTAGTGAGTAGTCAGTAGTTGAGTAGATAGTGCAGTATGCAGTAGTAGTATGAGTAGTAAGTCATGTAGTAAGTAGTAGTAGTAGTAGTAGTGAGGTAGTAGTAGTAGTCAGTCATCAGCTAGTAGATCACGTACAGTATTAGTACTAGTAGTAGTAGTAGTATAATCAGTAGTGGAGTCAGTAGTAAGTAGTAGTACGGAGTGAGTCAGTGAGTAGTAGTAGTAGTAGTAGTATGCTAGTAGTCAGATGGTAGTGAGTAGTACAGTCAGTACTAGTAAGTAGTAGTTAAGATGGACAGTAGATAGTAGTATAGTACGTAGTAGTAACAGTCAGTAGTCAGTAAGTTAGTAGTCAGTAGTCAAGTCAGTCAGTAAGTAGTCAAGTAAGTCGTAGTAAGTAGTAGTACAGTAGTAGGGTCCCAGTGAGTAGTATAAGTGCACGTCAGTGTAGTAGTAGTACAGTCCAGTAGTGTGTAGTAAGTAGTCCAGACCCTGCGTCAATGCTAGTTAGTCAGTCACAGTCCCGCACACGAATCCAACAAAGTTCGTAAGTCATCGACGAGTGAGTCCACGGCCAGTCTGAGCTAGTCCAAGTATGTACGCTAACACGTCCCAGTCACAGTCAGTCCAGGTCCGCAGCCAGTCCAAATAGTAAGTGTGTCCCAGTACAGTACCAGAAGTCAGCTACACATCACTCGAGCTTACGGAGTGAGTATCGTCCCAGTCAGGACCAGTCCCAGTAGCAGTCACCATAACAGTAGTACCCAGTCCTGAAGGGCCAGTAAGTACAGTAGTAGATCCTAATACTACTAGTCAGTCACAGTCCGTAGTAGTCCCAGTAAGTGTAGTAAGTAAGTCAGGATCATCACTAGTAGTAGTCACCAGAAGCCTTCAGTACGTATAGTCCAGTGGCAGCTAGTAGTACAGTAGTAGTAGTAGAGAGGTAGTCAGTAGCACCAGCTCGTCAGCTATGTTGTAACACTAACAGTAGTAGTACCACCTGAACGTAGTAGTAGTCAGCCCAGTAGTAAGAAGTCAGTAAGCCCCACAGCCCCACACAGTAGTCCCTCCCCATTATGTAGTTAGTAGATAGTCGCCCCCGAGGCTCCTCCCCACCGCCCCCCGACCCGACGCCCCCCCGTCGCCCCGCCCCCAGGCCCCGCCCCCGCCCCCGCCCGCGCGTCCCGCCCCCGCCCCGCCCCCCGCGCGTGCCGAAGCGCCCTCCCGCCCAGTCCTCCGCCCTGGGGCCAAGTAGTTAGTATGTGACAGTAGTTCCAAGTATTAGTAGTAGTGTGTGAACAGTTGGCCAGGTGAGTAGTAGTAAGAAGTAGTGAAGTTAGTACCGAAGTGAGAGTGTAAAGTAAGTAGTAGTGAGTCGACGGGTGAACAGTTTCGGGTGCACTTCACGCGTCATTCAGATCCTTTCCTCAACTCCGATCCGAACCTCTTGGGCCCCCGGCAGAAGCGTACCGTTTGCGGTAAGTTCCTGTTCGCTTCCGCCCAGTGGCGGCGTGGCCGGCAAGTAGTGTAGGTCCAGTAGGGGGTTCACAGGGAAAGCAAATAATGAGCAAATCTACGGGCGACAAAGGGAATTGCTATGTTCGCAGCGGCAAAGGGGTGGTAAGTTAGTTAGGATCAGTGTAAAGCCAGAGGAAGAAAGTATAGGCACTGTCTACGAAGGTAAAAAAGGTATGTAAAATTTTCTACTTTTTAAATGTTAAATTTTCACAATATTAAAAACGTTTACCAATTAAACAGTTGTAAGTAACAAATGTTTAGTGTTATAAGTAGTTGTAACAATAATAAATACTAACAATAGTAATTAAACACTAAAATAAATAATCCTAAAAAAGTTAAATAGTAATAAGTAGTGATTATATCACAAAGTAAGGAAGTATATGATAAGCAAAAACAGAGACTGGAACGACCTCAAGTAAGGAATTTGATGCCAAAAGCGAGTTTTACTAAGTCGAAATGTATCGAATTTAAATGTGTAAAATTTAATTTATAAATAGCATATAGTTGCATTTGTTGAGTCTTGCTAAAAGAAGAAAATACTAAGTTTTACTATACGTAATTGTGACGTTAATATTAAGTAATATGCTTCATTTAGTTAACATCATTAAAGCTAAACATATGTTAAAAGAATGCTATGGTGAGAAAGAGTAAAGAGTGGGTAATGATGAAACGAAAGAATAATAGTGGAGATGGAAATAACATAGTAGTATAAGATGATTTTTATTTTAGAGGTGAGTGTTTTGCAAAAGGGGAAAATTACATTCCAAATGGACTCTATTTGCGACACTAGCTTTGCAAGAAAAACGACATGATATATAAATAACCGCTATTACAGTTGTTGATCTAAGAATTCAAGAAGAGTTTAAGATGCTATAAAAAAACACCACGTGATATTGGGTGGTCAAAAATAAGTCTTAAATCACTGCAAAGTCCAAACACACTACCCACAGTTGAAAGAGCCAAGGATTTTTGAAGAGTAATGATTCTAAACAACTTGCATCAGAATTCACAAGTTAGGTACTCATTGTTCAACACCATTTACGTTTAGTTCTAAGCTGTCCCGTATTATAATATTAGTAGGTGTTGGTTAAAGTGGGAAGATATAAAAGTGTATGAATGATGGACGCGGGAGTGAGAATACCGAAAGTGTGGAAAGGAAAACAATCGTTGTGGAAAAGCCAAGTAAGCAGCGAATGGAAGTAAGAAAAGAGTAGTAGTGTAGATAGTTGGGGAAGAAGGGTAGTAGTGCCAGGTATACTGGGCGTTGTGTGCCCCCCTTAAGCTCGGCGAGGTCTCGAAGCAGACAGTAGGGACGCAGATCAAACGCGAGTCAAGCTGGAGAGTAGTAGTAGTAATAGTACGGCCATTAAAGTATGAGTACGGGGCCGGCAACGAAAAAATAAGTATAAGTACATATCCTCGGTAGTAGTGCGGCAGTACTGTCAGGTGTCTGAGTGAAGCGAGCGCGTCGCAGTACGTAGTGTCGCAGCGCCGAAGGTAGCCGCCACGGAAGCGGGCCGTTGTCCGGCCGGCCAAGATCGTTAGTAACTCCACGGCCCTTCGGCCGCCCCGCTGCCTGTTCTTTTCTGAGACCGCTCGAGCTTTCCGCAGATAACCCTCCCCGTTCTCGCCGGGCTGAGTTGAGTGCAGTGGGCCTTTTTGTCCAGGAAGTCTTAGAGTGCTGTTTGAGAATAGGTGGTAAAAGAATCATGTTGTAAAGTACAATCTCTTGTCATCAGAGATAACAGAGTCCCAGTAGTAGTAGTCTTACTTCAGAAATGAAACAAGCTCCAGTTTTGACTATCGCGAAAGTATTATTCCTATTTTCAGAGATATCTTATATCCGGGTTAACTGACAAAGTAGTTATAAAACGGGGTAAAGTTGTTTTTATTTGTAGATGTTAACTTACAACGATATGACTCATCAGAAAAAAGATGCAGTAGTGATACCAGTTTTTATTTTAGTACGGTGAAAAGAAATACAATGCGTGACAGTAAGTAAGTAGTGAGTAGTGGTTCTCTTCTTACTATACAATTATACTTATTATAGAAGAAGCCCAGTAACGATATTACCAGTCTGCTAGTAACAAAACGCCATTGCACCAATTATAATTTTGGGGAGGTTATCTCTTCCCAGTAGAGTGGACTCCCTCTCTCCGTTGCTGCACGGTCCGGCCCAGCCCCCCCCCCCAGCGCCCCTGGT
>BOPP01000181.1:723257-858531 GCA_017312745.1 Gryllus bimaculatus
GGGGAGTGAGTGGGCGGAGCGGAAGCGGAAGTGAAACCTTACGGGAGTAAGAGATGAGGAAGGGGTGGCAGGAGGTCGAGGGTGTGCAGTTGCTGAGACCGCAGTCGGAGACGAAACGGGGCGAGGACGCGAGGGTGGTGCGGGCTGCTTTGCGGAGGAGCAGCGGCGAGAGGGCGTGGCGAGGGCGGGGCAGACGCTGCAGCTCCCGAGGCCGTTCTGTGGGGAAGTGGGGGGAGGGAACGCGGGGCCGTTGGCCGCTTGACAGAGGAGCCAAGCGCAAGGACGCATGCCCTTAGCAGCCATCAACGTTGGATTAAGTGCGATCAATCACTGTGCTACAAATACCCTTATTGCTTATAAACAATATCTATCCTGAAATATTATGTTCGAGGAGACTCGCTAATTTACGATTGTTAAAACAGTGCAGGAAGTACAGCAAATACAATAAATACATAATTACACTAATTCCAAAGCAATTCTTGGAATATAATGGTGCATCTTAATTTTGATTTTGTAGTTAAAATAACGATTATATTTTTCTTCATTTAAATTAATTTATGTTATAAAAACGTAAAGTTGCGAGAAAAGGAGTAAGAATTTTTTGAGGGTCTTTTTTGTACTACTTTATGTTATTGCACTTCATATTACTACCTTAAAAAAAACAATACGTACTTATAATAACTTAATCGTATTATCACAAAACTTATTTTTATTCATTGATAATTTCAGAATCAATTAGTGATTTAAAAACTAAAATGTTTGTTAGGTAACTCCAAACAACCGTTAAAGCATCATATTTTCTCGGATTTCTTCCTTGCTATCAACAGTTCGATAAAGGACCGCGGAGTGAAATTCAAGTTATCAGTTAGAAGCGCAAACAAATCTGCTTTATCTAAGACTACGTGCCTTTAATATTATGCAGTAAAATAGTTACTAACAATTGAAATCTCTGTTCCGGAGATAAAACCTGCCTTGACATTACATATTCCATCTCTCAATTTCATCCGCCCATCACAAACGGGTTCGACATACCGAGAACCTCACACCGCAATCCAACTTAATGCCATCTTCATCCCACACAAATTTCATTTCTCTTTCTTCCACCATTGCTTTCTTTAGCAAAGCCAGAAAAGCCCAAGGATATATTGCCCAACTACACCGCCCGCACTCCGCCTCCACCGCGCACTGCATTTTCGCTCTGTTCCGCCAAGCACGAAAACCGCAGCGGGCGGAGCGAGGGCGGGCGAGGGCCGGAGACGAGGGCCCAATTTTTTTGAAACACGCGTGCGGTTACGCACTGTCGGAAGGGAAAGAGCGGAGAAAAGGATTTAAGGGCGACTGAAAGGACAAGTAGCATGACGAGAACGGGCTTACAAAAAGCGAATCTAGAAACGTAAAAAGGAACGAAAAAGAGAATGGAAATAAAGAAAAAGAGGCGTAAGTCTGCAGAGGGACGGAGAAGGACAGAAGTCCTTTCCATTTACCGCTCCAACGAAACAAAAGAGTAAAATTATGCTATTACTTTCGAGCTCGCGCCGCCAGGCAGCGCTCTCTCCGCATGCGGACTCCATCTCCTCGGCCCACCGCTAGGGGCGCTGGCGCCGCCGGGAATAAGACGCGGCATTAGGCGTCGAGATGCGTCGCTGCGTCTTGGCAAAGTCAGTCGCGGATGAGGGGAGCTTAGAGCATGAGATGGCGATAGCAGAGCGTAGAGAAGGGGAAGGAGGTGGGAGTGGAGACAAAGATGACGGTGGAAACGATGAGAAGGTGGGGCGCCGATGACCTCGAGGCAGGTATGTAGGTGCTATTAGTCTGGCAGGGAAACTGGTTAGAGTGGAGGCGAAGGTGAGTTGCGAACAGTGACAATAAGGAGTGAAGCAGACAGAGACGATGGTGAAGATGGGACAGAAGAGTATGTGAAGACTGTGGGGAAGGCATTGATCTAGTAAAAGCGAAACGCAAATGCAAACGAAGAATATAATTGGAGAGAAGTTGAGAGAAGAAAAGTGGTAAAAATGGGCAATGTTTTTATGAGAAGGTAGGGGTGTTGGTGCGTCAACGAAGAATGTGCAGACACCAGTGGAAATTGAGAAAACGGAGATGGTGACAATTGTTGTGTAAGCAATAAATGTGTTATTGTGTCCTAAACAGTACTAAAACGATAACCGCTAGCGATGACAATGGCGATGAAAATAGGATATAATAAATGATTAAATATTGAAGCGTTTTACAACCTAGAAGTTGTGTAAGAAGTGACAAAGCGATGTGGAAGAAATAGACAATGGCGCAACCACAACTTTGAGTTGCAGCACCTGATCAAAGATGGTATATTTTATTTGCTGACTAAAGTGTACGAACCTCGCGAGAGATACGTGTCAAGAACTTTTCAAAGATAGTTGCTCTGGTTTTATGTTTTTAGAATTCCACATTATTTGAGAAAGATAGAGATTCAAAGAGATGCAAATATCGTTTACAAAAGAAACATCCGTTCTTTTGTAAACAATATTGCATCTCTTACCTTTAATACTTTTTCTGTGTTGTTCCTGAGAAAGAGGAATCAAATCAAAGAAATAGTAAAATGTATACCACACAAAAGAATTACCTGCATTGCTTACAGCAGTGGATTCAAAACAAGTTCTCGTGTATTTAAACACTTATTTCTAAGAATCAGAAACAACAAACAATAAACGATTGTCAAGAAAAGTATAAATGTATCTAGTGTACAAACTTTCATATTTTCAGCTTTTTCACCTTCCTGGCTCACTTAAAATCCACTATGTAACAATGCATAATATTCTGTGTGTTTGTGTACGTCTGTATGATGTTTTCATGCCTACTAACGTCACTTGTGCCCACATTACTCCTCTATATGCCAACGTAATGAAATCAATTAGCTTCCAGCAAGCACTGAAGGCAAAAATAAAAATTTCCGAAACGTTGGTGAGGGAGTGTTTCTTTCCATTTTACCCCGTGTTTCGACGCGTCATGTCGTGTTTTCTCTCCGCCAGGAGCCGGACATTATCGACCACGGCGCTAAGCACCCTCGTGATGCAATGGAGCAGCGGTGGTTGCAGCGGCGGCGCGACGCTGTTACTGGAACAGCTCTGGCGGCGGAAGACGTCGCGAGGCCCGAGTTACGTAGTAGTAGTAGTAGTAGTAGTAGTAGTAGTAGTAGTAGTAGTAGTAGTAGTAGTAGTAGTAGTAGTAGTAGTAGTAGTAGTAGTAGTAGTAGTAGTAGTAGTAGTAAGTAGTAGTAGTGTAGTAGTAGTAAGTAGTAGTAGTAGTAGTAGTAGTAGTAGTAGTAGTAGTAGTAGTAGTAGTAGTAGTAGTAGTAGTAGTAGTAGTAGTAGTAGTATAGTAGTAGTAGTAGTAGTAGTAGTAGTAGTAGTAGTAGTAGTAGTAGTAGTAGTAGTAGTAGTAGTATAGTAGTAGTAGTAGTAGTAGTAGTAGTAGTAGTAGTAGTAGTAGTATAGTAGTAGTAGTAGTAGTAGTAGTAGTAGTAGTAGTAGTAGTAGTAGTAGTAGTAGTAGTAGTAGTTGTGGTAAGTATTAAGTAGTAGTAGTAGTAGTAGTAGTAGTAGTAGTTAAGTAGTAGTAGTAGTAGTACAGTAGTAGTAGTAGTAGTAGTAGTAGTAGTAGTAGTAGTAGTAGTAGTAGTAGTAAGTAAGTAGTAGTAAGTAGTAGTAGGTAAGTAGTATTATGTAGTAGTATATAGTTATTAGTAGTGTAGATAAGTAGATTAGTATGTATAGTAACCAGCGAGAAAGCAGTAATCTCAAACGCGTGTGCAAGGGTAATAAAAATCGCTTCTAAATTACACCCGGCACTGTTATATTTGCCTGGAGGAGCAGCGTCGACAGCGCGACGAATGCAATTTAACCTTCTCCGTGTTCGGGGGGGGGCTCAGGAGCGTCGTCCTCTTTCGTTCCCCTCCCCTCTCGCCCTCTCCCCCCTCTCCCTCCTGCTCGTCTTCCCGAGGAATCGTTCGAGGCGTGCCGTTTCGCGTGCGATCGGCGGAGAAGGCTGCGCCTGAAAGAGACGCCAGCGAAATGGGCTGCGGTTCGAAATTAAGACGCCAGAAAGAGTTGATATACCAGAGGCGACTTGGTGTTGACAATCGGAGTAGGAATGGAGTGGAATTGTAATGCGACTGGCTGAGCATTTGTTGTCGTCAGGTAAGTGAAAATTGTAGCCTCTAAATGATTTAGTTCTATCGGTCTTTGTAAATCAACTTGTTTTGCGTTCGACTTGTTAAACGAAACTTTAGAGTTGGCGAAATGTTGTTTTGAAAGATACTCTCATAATTACAGTTGAACAGGTTAAATAAAAAACAAAAGACTACATCCTAGTATATTTCTACTACGTTTCTTAAATCAATAATACTTACTCAATAGAACCATTACTAGAATGTAACTATATTACTTAAGCGCCAGAAATAATTAATACGAGTTCAACATCAGATTATTTAATAAACAACATTTAAAAACTATTATCTCAGAACAACATGTGTGTTGATTACTATCATACAAGCTCGTAATTATAAATAAAAATAATACTCTTAATACTATAATTAAATGTAATTAATATTGTAAAAAAGTATCCTTCCTTCACATCGGTTGCGAACCAATATGAAGTTTGAGACTCAAAAGCCCTCTGACTACCTCATTCTGGGTATGCACACATTATAAAAACAATTACAATAAATTCTGAAGGATGTAACAAGTGAGAGAGCCCATCCAAAACTATTCGTTTCTCCAACACCGTTGCTGGGGGCAGGTACAGCAAAGGGTCGGCCAGGGACATCGTCTATTAAGGCCTGAAAGGATTCCCTGGCAAGAAAGACATTATAGGGTTGCAAGGGAACAGGGGCTTGCTTGTTTCAAGTAATGGTGAATATGTTGGAATATTTTCGTGTTGATGTTGGGGAAAATATACGTAGATGTAGGAAAATATTTGAATTAACCTTTTATTTCTTATATTATGGTCATACTAACGAGTTTTCTAATTTATTGTATTTCAACGTGATGTACTTATGAAAGTATTACGTCGATAGGCGAATTGCGTTTGACAATTTTTATCTTGCCTCTTCACTAAAAAATATGAAATTGGTACAATGAACCAAAAAATTCAGAGCCTGGAGAGGTCTGGAGAAGTAGTGTTTTCGTTTGTTCTTTTCGGGTTTCGTGTTCGTAGTACTACTAATCGGTTTAAATATATGATTCGAATTAAATGCCATATTGTCATCAAAATAACAGAGTTAAATAAATAACGACCCATTCGAATTCGTGCGTACCAAAAAATGAAACAAATTGTAAAGCAAATGCAAGTGTCATGTTTTTAGACGTGTAGTTTACTTATATATTTACATATGAAAACTCCCCAAAAGTATCCAAATTGTTCTGTGATTCAATTTGAACTCTATTCTTTCGACAATGTTGGAAAATCTCTAACGGTAAGAATAATATGCCACATATTTTCCGGTATTCCTTTAAAATCGTCAAATTCTTTCTGTAATGCACAGTGCCTAATTTGTATGTAATTAATAGTAATATATAATATAAGAAGATAAAATGGTGTTCAGAGCATATATTACAATATCAAATATTCTTTAAACACAATAAATAATACTGTGTAGGAAATATGTCCTTGAAGACTATATAGTTTGAATCAATAAAGAACTTAAAATTTTCTTCCTTCCCTAATAAATAAATACAATTAAAAATTAAAAATCATCTCGCAGGGAGTTGCTTCGTCTGACACTTTCAGTTGGCTAGTGTCGGAAATCCCCTTCTTTTGGTGCCCGAACCTAAAACCTAGCAGTGATCGAAGCGTTTTATAATAATGTTATAAACTTCTATGTGCACTTGAATTAAACTTGATGACTTTCTGCTAATGCACATACGGTGATAAATTGCATGTAACGGTGGTATAAGCATTTATATATTTTGATGCTTGCCCCCTGAGTGGGATGCAACCCCATATGCACAGATGTACGGCAGGAAGGTGAAAACGCCTCGAATGCCTGAGAACGTGACATGCAGAACATCTGTGCTTAAAGAGTTTCCAAAAGCTCAGAGGCAAATGTCACAATACAAAAGCGTATAATCCCACAAATTGCAATTTTCCACTTGACATTCATTGGTAAAAATGTATTATTTTCGACCCCTCTGCACTTCCCAGAAATTTGTAACATGAATTCTCAGGCATTCTACACACATACGGTACCGACACCTTCAGTATATCCTTAGATTAGGGCAGCCTCTATGTATATTATTTTTATTTTGACACTGATTACCTTCACTGATGTTTAACCGTTGTCGAAACTCCATCAGCGTGGAGTGGAGCTTAGGACCAATGGTCTATGAAATTTTTCTTGTGAGTTTATAACAACACATGGTTAACATCTCCGGCTAAATTTTCGTTGCTCTCACAGATTTCTTCTCTCTACTTTTTCTTCATCCATCAAGTTCATTAAAAGGCAAGCTTTAAGCTTCGCAATTGCACATTTAATTTCTTCTCCCTTCCAAACCTTTTTCACTCCAATGCAACTTAAAAGAAAAGGAAGGATAAGATCAAGAATGTTTCGAAGGAGGAAGATGTCATCGCTGTTCTTCAAGAGAGCTTCTGCAATTCAAGAAATTGGTTCTCTGGCATCGAAACACGCACAGTGGGAGCAGTGTTGGAGATCGGATCTTGCTTATCTGATTTGGTAATGATTTTATCGAAACTAAATTTAAGCTGACTGCCTAATTTTATCAACAAAAAACTGTAAACCGAAGAGTGGTGTTGTGTAACTGTAAATTTGTAATGGAAAATGTTGCACATTTAAATACCGCTTCTACTTGAATCTACAACTACTGAAAAAATATTTTTCGTCACCACAGAAGATTATGAAAGATCATTGCAATTTGCATTATTTTATAGTGTATATAATAAAACAAGAACAAGCATAAAATGAAAATTCATTTTCGAAAATTAGGCAACAATTAGAAGAAACCGTTTTTTACTGAGTGTAGTAAACATCAATGATAAAGTATTATTAACGCGTAACGCGTTTGTCTATGAGTAATTTAACTTTGAATGTTTGTTTGTACCAAGTTGCGAAGTTGTTAGTTTATTAAATAAGAGAAAACATTCCATATGGTATTAATGAATTACCATGAAACACGTGAGTGAATGCGTCATCACAGTACCATACACTATTTATTAGTAACATAAATTACGGTTTATTCACTTTCAGAGAAGAATTACAATATTTTTCAGCTCACATTTTAAAATATTTAACACCAAAAACAGTAAATAATTTTCATTTCTAAGAACTTTTATATCCCAAAACTAAACCAATTAATTTGAAAACAATTTAGAATTTGTATTATTCCAAAATAAAACAGCATCCGACCCATTGCGAGAAGGGGTGCATCTTGTAGAGGAACAGCTAACAGGGAACAAGCAAAGCAATTTCTGCCTTCACAGAAAGCAAAAAATCCTCGGCGCACAAAGATGTCTAGATTGGTTGCCTACGCGTAGAGGATTGCTTGCATCTCGTCCCCTGACGCAGTGAGTGCCGCGGTGGCGCGGAGCGCACAGGCAGCGCCGGCAACGAGGCGACGAGAGGGGGAGGAAGCAGGGATGCCAACACAATTGGCTTCAACGTACGCGAGGCAGCAAGGAGCTGCGAAGCAAGTGCTGGCGCGCGCGAGGCGAGGTACGTTCAAGGTAACACTGTTGGTGTACAGCTAACGTGGCGCGTTGCAAAAAGAGTGGTTTTGCAGAAGAATCCTTTTTACGTTCAGCGGAGCCATATACTTTGCGGTCGAATACCAAGTTATTGGCTTTTTGTGAGTTATTTCTAAGAGCTTTCTGGGCTAGTTTTCAACATTTTTTACTTCACTCTAAAATTATAATTTTTTTAGCCGTGTCAGTTTCCTTGTGAGCTGGTAAAACCTGAGACTCCATTGGTGAAAAAGGAACTTGAAACAGCGTTCAAGAAAGCCATTTGAAGAGGATGCATGTACCGTGTAAGTCAAAAGGGCCTTCGCCATGATGTTATGGGGTGGCTACCACTTATCTACTTACAAGTATACTTGTAAATACGTTTTTCTTATATATACTTATCCCATCTCAGCACTATCCTATTCATAATAATTGATCTATTATCATTGTTCACCTGCATGGTCAAGTTTATCAAGATCTATCCTGTGAAAGGTAAATAAATGTTTTTTAGATCTTCACAAAAAGATTTCAAAGACCTCTGACATTAAAAGGTATCTAAACATATGAAGTGGGTATTCAAAATAAGGAGTAACACCTAACTATAACAAATTATTTTCACAAACATTACAATTTTCTGTTAACCAAACTGTAGTAGCAAACACTGTTAGTTCACCACAGATCTAGGAAAAATGCAATGACCACAATACCGGAAAATTTCTACCAGAAGAAAATGTCATTGCACAATTGACATCATTGTTAAGAAGGCAAAATCACTATACCAGTTCGTGCTTGCTACACCGTTTAGTCTTAACCTAACCTGCAGTGGTACCCGCGGCCTCTAATAAACCGCAGAGGACGTGGTTTACCGCCCAGACTCGTTGAGGTAGCTCGTCATTCCAGTCCCACTTCCTGCTGGATTGGCCCACCGAAAAACGCACGCAGCCTAACCACGCGTGCGGCTCGTATAAAACTCACGCGTGTACATAAATGTGTGAATAAAATAATTGAGGGTCAATTTAGGATGAGAATACATCTGCAGTGCAGAGGAGCAAACCGTCTAGAAGAAGGCAAGGGAGGAGGGAGCGCGAGAGCTGAGGGGCGGCCTGGACTCGCAACAGTGCAACTCGCAGAGGCCGTCTCTAGGGCGAGGCTCGCGGTGCCTGGGGTGCGCGGAGTGGGCCGGAGGTGCGACGTAGGAGCCGATCTATGCGCGAAACGCTCCAGTAGGAGCCTCTGAGGGGGAGCATTGAAGCCGAGGCACCACCGAAACCCCTCGCCCGCTTCATCGATATGGCAGCAGTTCCGAATGTAGCCAAGGGTGCCTAACATGCCGGCTGAACTACACAAATCAGGAAATGAGAAGCGCGCGCGGAAGAAAACCGTCAGATAAGAAGGGAATTTGCGAGCCTCCCTCCGCGCAGGAGATGGGAGTTGGGGGTGGAAGTGGTGAGAGTGGAGGGATGGAGACGAGGGTAATGGATGCGGTGGGAGCGGGGCGCGCAGGCCAGGGGCGACGGGTAGTCGAACGTATGGATAGAAGTGACGGCGAAGGGACGGAAGACGGCAGAGGACGAACGGGGGAGAGCAAACAGGTGGAAGAGCACTGAGGTGAGGCGCATACTGGGAAAGGCGAACTACGAAGTTGGCAGGGGCTGCGGGGATAATCGGGGGAGGCTGTAGTTGTAGCGGAGGGCACTGTAGTCAATGGCGGAGTCGGGAGTTGGAGGGGGGGAGGGTCGAAGGCCCATGCGGCCGCGTAGAAGGCGAAGACGACAGGGTGGGAGTGGAGGGGTTAGAACATAGTGGGAGTAGCGGAACGGCGGGTTCGAAAGCAGTGAAGGTGACGGGAGCAAGTAGAATGCATGATGGTGGGGTGGCGGGGTTGAAGAGAGTTGGAGTGGCGGAAGTGGCGGGGGCAGCGCTGTCGTCGGCATTAGGGGGTAAAGGCGGGGGCTCCGGCGGTGACGGTAGCGGAGGCGGCTGGGGTGGCGGAGTTCTGCCCTGATCACCGGTGATTGGTTGCGATACAGACGACCGCAGGTGCGCGGCGGGGGGGGCGGCGGAGGCGGCGTAGAACAGCGAAGAGGGAGAACGAAGAGGCCGTCGTCTTGCTGAGTTGGGCGGTTGGGTGGGCGAAGGTTTCTTGATGCGAGCAGCCTTCTCGACGACGATTCTGCGACCGGGAACAGCGCCCCGAGAAGTCTTTCAGAAGGAAGGCAGTCGATGCAATGCAAGACGGGTGATTGTTAATATGCGGTTTCGAGAAAGAGCGATACATAAAACGTGAAACAAAGTGAGGTTGGCAAAACGAATCCTCTGGACAATGTTGCGATCTGATCATGGCTACTTTTGTTCGGGCAGCACGTAATAATTGAAATCAGGGAATATATTTTGTCTCAGTATTCTTCACACTGTCTTCAATATGCTAAAATTTATTTTAGTTTGCCGTTGTAACGAAATGCTGTTTTGTAGGTACTAGTACGCTCTAGCTTTATTGTTTCAGCACATGCGAAAGCACTTTATTCTTCTTGAATTATGTTGATGTCACGAACAACACACATACATAGTAGTCTGATCGAACTATCAGACTAAGTCTTGTTTGTAATATCAACATTATTTAAGTAATATTTGTTTGATATCATTATAATGCAAGACATAGCCTAACAAAACTTCCAGGCTATCCGTATCTGTAAACAGTCGGAAATGAGTTAGTTGGTTGGCTATAACACTTTTCTGGATTTTAGAACTCAACCAACAGATTACTACTGTCAAATCTTCGTTACATTAGGTAATTAATAACTTACGTATGACGCAATAGATGCCAGAGTTAATTAATATTTATTATTTCAAAATTATTTTCAGCAGATACACTGCGGATAACCTCCTTCGAAGCTGAACTGCACAGGTTTCATGTCATTAAATGTTCTCGTATCATCCTAAACTCAAAGTCACTGATGTTTTTGGTTATTACTTCAATTTAATTTCTTTTTACTTTTCAACCTATAGCGCTCCAAGAGAGTGTTTGGAGATTTGAGGTTAGCAATTCTGCTTAGGAAGAGTTAGAACTGGATATAGGGCATAAGTATGGAAAGAAGGGAAGGAAAATTCGACTTGTAGTGCGTTGCCAACAGCGCTCTTCGGTTTCCGACGCTTCTTGTTGCGCATCGATAGCGCTGATTCGGCGCCGGAAGCAATCGGATTTCGGCACAAAGAAGGAACGTCGCCGTTCTGCTTCACTTTAGATTATATTGGCATGAGAGATGAAACATGGCCATTTGCAGAATGGCGTGCAGTGATTGCGTGAGTAGCAATAATGACACGAATGACATGGAAAATATGACAGAAATGCAAAACGGGATTTCCCAGAGAAAAACTGCCCCTGTTTCGTGCACCTCAAATACGTCGTTAAATTGCAGTGATTGAGCCGGTCTCCAGTCGTAGTAAGTATTGCGTTGGCAAATGCTTTATGTGCCAGTTGACTGAAGTTCCACTTTGCAAGTTTCAGCAGTTGGGCAATCCAAATATTACCCTAAGACGTAAAAATATTCATTATCCTTGTTTCTTCTCTACGCAGAACTCAATATTACTTCAAGAGCCTTGTTAATAACCACTGGATCAACGGTTAACCCTGGAAGGAAGGTGAATTTTGATTCAGGAATATTAGCACACGTAAATAGGTTTTTATTCTTATCATTTCCTATGAGACCTATGGCAACTGTTATGCGTTTCGTAACTGTATGGAAATGTGTTACCTAATAAGAAGTTACCTAATATTAAAAAGACAGTACATTAGTATTGTATATTAGATTAGGTAAATTGCAAAATTATCGTAATTCAAAATATTTAAACGCAGCGCTGTCGCATTAATGACAATGTATGTAAATTTTCGGTCAAATGATATTACCTAAAACACTTTACTATTATTTCCTCCTTACACATCGTCTTGGGTGTGTACAACCTCGCTCAGCAATCACGGCCTGCCCGCCGGATTAACCCTGTCGATTCGGAAGCGCCAGCGAGAGGGTGCGCAGTGGAGCGTAGCGGAGGGGCACTTCGGATGTCTGCTCCGCGCGGGGCAACAGGCTTCTCCCGGCGTCGCCCGGAATGCGCCCGCAGCGAGCGCATATTGGCGTGCGTGCCGCGACGCGACGCGGCGAGGTTGCGTCACGCGAACAGCAGGCGAGAGGGCGGCGCAACGAGGCGGAGGATATCGCGCTGTTTTACGAGAATGGCGTCGGAACGGATGTCGACTTTTTCTTGACTGCGCACTCGTACTTGGTCGTGGGCTTTGCCTACACGTTTGACAAGGTGAATCTCACACTCAGATTATTCCAAAATGAATTTAGACATCTGAAATGATGACACTCTTCTAGATATTTATATAGTTCCTGCTAGATACTTGCATAGTAAGAAAGTAAGTGCTGTTCTTATGAAATTTGAAAAGTTTATTTATATTAAGTTTAAAAATAATTATTTTTTTAAAAGATGCACTATTCAATATGCGAAATAAAATTTAACAAAACAATTAATCTAGTTCACAGTGATATTCTTCCATTACTCTTCTCATTATTTACTAATACCATTAATTTTGTCGTGAACTTGCCGTCTACGACCACGCGGACATACATCTGCACTTACTGACCCTCAGTAACGTTTATCCCGTGGCAAGTGTATGCGACTCCTTTTTTGAGGTGGGAATCAGTATTATGCTGAATCCAATTATCCCCCAAGGTTGCTAGTCTAGGAGGGGATTGATGATGATGAAGGATGAATGGACGCCACACACATTGAACGTACACAAACACACAATTTCTTTTTCTTCGGTGGCAAACAAAGCTTCCCCTGATCGATAAATTGTAGAATACTGCAAGAAAGTTGAAGAATAGCGCCCAAAAATCAAAAGATTTTTTCTAAAAGATAAGTAATCCGATCAAACTAGACCCTACGAGCACCGTAAGCATGTCGTACTACGTACGGGTGTGCAAGTCTTCCTTCCACCTCCTTTTCCACAGGCGTACTCTTAGAAGCAGGTGATGGGCTGTTCCTCGGAGGCCCCCGCGTACGCAGGTAGCACCGAGTGACAGCTGTGCGACTTCCCGCCCACTCTATTAATAAACCATTACACTAGTTTGTTTTTCTTGGGTGAAATAGAGACCTTGAACTTGCCCATCAAAAATGTAACGCTTTAGTTACCTCACAGAGTTTGCACTAGTCGCACCAGTAATCCCACATTTTAAACGGGCGGCCCCATTCTATGACGCAAACGACGCAATTACCTGCGGCACAGCCAGCAGCGCCGAAAGACACGCGATGGAAAATCTTCCGAACGTAAGCAGCCGCACCCCCACCCCGCGGCTGCGGCGCGCTGCGCTCCGACGACTGGCGGCTGCCCCGGGCCTCTCCGCCCCTGTGTTTACCCCTGAGCGCGACAGCGGCGGCCCGCGCCCATCCATATCGAAGCACAATAGGTTGGGCGGGAGCGCCGCCGGCAATTACGGGGCTCGAATAGAGGACACGCTCGCGCGCCGGGGCCGCTGATTAGGCGGTGTGTTCGGTTGCAGCCCTCAAACGCACCGCGCGCCACGCACTGCGCGCCGGCGTGCGTTGTTTGCGTAATGCGTGATACAGGTGCTCATCTCTGTGGCGACGGACGCCCGACCCGCGCGGCGCTGGGTCCGAACCGAACCGCTACGCTGTTGCAGCCCGGTCGGCGGAAAGAAACTTGTGGCGATGAGGGCTTCCGATTGAGTTCTGAAAGGGATTTGTGCGGCGCAAAGCGTGGCTAGTCATGTACTTACACAAATTGAACCGTCGGTGATGAAAGTCCGCTTCACAGTTGGGTAGCATTTGGTTTAATGTTTGTTTGAAAACCACATGGTATGAAATTGCTCGCAAAGATTGCTTCACTGGCTACTTGATATTACTTTCCAGCTGAATTCTCTTTGCTTTAAAACGATACTTATGGTGCAAATTGAGGATTAAATAGAGGATGCACGATGATTTCGATGCATAACTAATACAGCTTTCTCGTAAATTGCTCGTGTTCTAATGTGAATATTAGTAAATGCTATCTACAGAAGTGGCTATGAAACCGAATACCAATTTGAAGAAAAATTATGCGCATTGCTAGATACACAAGAATGACATGCTGATTCCTCAAGACCGACTTCGTCTCCATCTTTTCTGCTAGTGTAAATCTTTGCATTGAAAGTATACGCGTCCTTAGGGTCACATAACCCTAATATCTTTACACCATACTTTCCAAGATTTGATGGCATGTACTGAAAGAATTGAACATGATCACGGTATGCTTAAAGCTGTTCATCAATTGTAAGACATTCACTTGATATGAAATTTTTATTATACTGATCAATAAACGGTTTCCATATACAACAAATTGCAGCAACTCTCTTAGTTTCAAGTCTCCATTTTTCATCAAATCCAATAAATCTGCAGAAGGGTTCTAACCGGTTTCTTTGCATCCTTGCACGATAGCAAGGGATGTAACAAATAGAAGCAAACATTTCACTTACACGAACATCCCAATTAATTTCAACTCCAACTTAGATATTGTTAGTTAAGAATTCTTGTATCTTTGTAACAATGAAAGGTTCGTTGCTAAAACATCTCTCACTGCTGACTCTTCTGTATTTGCAGTTTGTGCGCAGTAGAATCTATTTAATAATTTCTTCAGTGACAAATTGAGAGTACTATTTTCGTCAGAGGTATAGACATGACGGACAGGTTCCGCTATAAATCTGATTATGTCTTTTGAAGGAGTTTGAGCGCCTGCTGGTTAGTGCACGTAATACCAGAGGACAATGTTCTAAAATTATCTTCACCTTTATTTTGGTCTCTTCCACTTGTAATATGCACCCCATTCCTCAGCCACCTCTTACTCCTCCACGTCTCGTTGCAGTTGTAGTATTTCCTGTGTTTGGTGAAGATACACGTGGATTTTCAGATGATTCAATGATTCTGCATATATTAGATTGTAATCAACTGTCACTGGATATTATTGGTCCTTCCGACTCATCATCTGAAGACGGATCGAGTAGATACCCTTCAATGCCATCACTGCTCAATCTCTTCGACGCCGTTCTGTGTAGAAATAAATGATGAAATGTGAATACGATCTGATAAATGCAGAAAAAACAAGTACCAGAAGCTACTAGAGCTTCCTATTCCATATGTATAAGCAAATTAACATCGTGCTTTTCAATGGTATATTTTGAGAGCTCGCTCACCTTTTAGAAATCATACCACGAGATGAATCCTGTCCTATCTCCTTCCATCCAATCATGATTTTTACAAACGACACAGTGTTATTTCCGTTGGTTATCTGCTGCAATTCAAAGCTTGTATATAGTATTCTGCAGTTTAAATGGAGAGAGAAGAAGTGCCAACTGTAAAACAATAATAGACTATATTCGTTCGCACGGGCTTAAAAGACCTATGTAGTGCTAAAGCGAAGTAGCTTCGAATATTTCAATTTTTTCAAAATCTATAATTTTATTGCGTATGTTTCACTTAAAACACATTATTAATTAAATTTTAAGAGATATTTATTGCATAAAACACTTCTTAATAACGTTAGCGTATTTATTAACACTTAAAAAGTCTCCCGAGCGCCTTATATCCATGTGGTGCATCTAAGGGTTAATGAACAATAGTGTCGGACATTACACACATCACACGTTATATTAAGTGTAATGATAACAAATAGAAGTTGGACTTAATTACAATTACTGATTTTTCTCACACTTCTCTGCAATTCTTTGTCTATTTTTCTCTCGAAATTTAATTATTCTGCTGTATCAGTCTCTCCTTCCGGTACGTAGTTTTAGCGCAGCAATAATTGTGTATACAATTGAACGAAACATTTACTAGAACGATGATCAATAATTAATTAAGTTTCAATGCTTTGTTTGCAAACATCGCTGTTATTAGCAAAGACCTATACTATAATGAAGCATTTTCGATGTGATTAGCAGTGTAAAACGAAATCAAGTTATTTAAGAGAATTATTCAGTGGGAGTAGAAAAATATTTAATTTACCTTTATTTCATGTACACATGTACAACCTAAATATTGAATATTTGTATTGAAATCATGTGAGGCCATTTAAAAAATCAGCATGAATTTCAAATGAATGCTTAATAAATATAAAAATGTCACCATGAAATAATACTGAATTATTGAGAATGCAAAAACCATTCGCTGGCCTGAGGCAGCGCCTCTATTTAAAGCGCTCAAGGCCGCTCATGGCTTAAACCTCAGTGGTTAGCTCTGAATCGCTCTGCTCTACGACACAGTTTACGTAAAATAATGTAAATAGTTACGTGAAACTTTTCAACTGTTTATGTAAATAATAATTTACAACGTACGAAAATGCTTTACAACGAAAAATATCTACGTAATTTTAAAATAGTATTGCTCTTTAAAGGAAGAAACGCATTGTAGTGTTGCGCAGTAATGTTCCGCTTAATTGATTTCATAGAACTAGAAAAAAAACAAGACTCAATTCTTGGGGCGACCTTTGTTGAGGTCGCAGCAGTCGCCAAGCCACGTCGTTGGGCGGGACTGGCGTGGGCGCGGGCAGAAAGGCAAGTGCCACGGACGCACTCAACTTCATAAAGAACGAGACAAGAGCGCTGGAGAGTTTTCAGAGGTCGAGAAGAGCTACAACGGTAACATATGAATTCACATATGAATGGTGCAAAATTCAATTGAGTATAATAAACTATTTTGACACTAAAAAGGTAAGTAAAATGTTTGAGGTTATCAAGACTAAAGCTTCCTCAATAAAAGAGAAGCGTATTTTCTTTGGTTTAGTTTAGTCCAGTTATAATTACGCAACTTATCAGAGTCGGATGAACATCAAAACTTGCTTTAAATTCTACAATAATATATAATCACGATCGTAAAAGTCAGAAATTAAAACCCATAAAAAGCTGGTAAAAAAATATTGAACGCCAAAACTGGTTTAATAGAAAAAATACAGGGTATAAAACGCGACGTTTGGAAAGCTTTTTTTTAAGGTCGCATCAACTCTATGTCAGTAGCAACCACTATTCAATTTAGAGTTATGGTAACTATGAAAATGGCATGTAAAACCATCCCCGACTTGGGGCTCGAACCCGCGATCATTGAATCCGAGATTGTTACAACACTACCTCCTTAATGATCTCGGCCACCCGGACGATTTTTTTCAACCTTTGTTGGAGGCTAATAGGCAACTTGCTGAACACCCTTAATCCAACACCTCACGTGTCCCGATATTGGAAGATTACTATATAAAGGGACTACTCTTGCACCACCTGCTTGGTCACTGCTGGCAATATCAATGCTAGTTACGTACATACACCCATTTTGTCGGTGCGTTGGTTTACAGCTAGGTCATTTACAAATGGCCTCATCACTATTTCTTTCGATGGCGTTGCCTTGCAAGATGTTCATGTGTTTTCCAATCTGTCAAAGTGGTAGAGTAAATCTTCTATATAGTCCCTGAATCCATGGGACTGGGTCTCTGATTAAGCTTTTGGTTCGTTGAGGTTTCTCCGAAAAAGTCCAACAACCAACAACATTCATCTTCAAGTGCCAAGGCCTTTCAAGAAAATCCGTTCACATTTTCCACGTACAAGTATACCGGTGATATGGAAGTACCTTGTAATAATTTGTAAAAGCAATGGTGCCTAGTACCAATATTTTAATTATTCAGATCTTTTCGATAGTGCAGACATCATCATCATCATCATCATCATCATCATCAGAGTTAATCTTGCTGCGTGTACCTCGTTTTCTTGACCTTCGTTTTCCCAGACGCTGCAAGATTAGCTGTGATGATCGCTGTGCGATCGAATAGGTTTTAAGTCAAAAATATTGATACACGATATCTATTTCTGAAATTTTCTATCTTATTTTTAACGTTCTTTCCGTTTATGTTCGGCGTTTAATTCTCTCTTCCCCTCTCCACAAACGTTTGACCCATGTCTTGTTTACAGCCTGTTTTCCCCTCGGCCTTCCAAACTTTCGCGTCGGATGGACTGGTCTTCGCCGTTCTCTAAGCATCGTCGCCTTCGGCGAAAGTTGCAGGGGCAGCGTGGGACCTTTGCCAGTTAACGGGGCGCCGCGGAGGGCGCCAACGTCGCCTTCAGAACCCAGACATTGGCTCCCGCTCCTCTCATTCCTCAGAGAACAAAGCGAAACATAAATTTCCTAGGGCCGAGAGGTCACTTGGAGTAATGTTTTCTATGCACGTTTCACTCTATTACGGAACGAGAAAGGATGAAAAATATGATCCTGTAGGATAATATTTCAGAGCGCAACGTATTGTCACATCTGCTCATTAAATAATCAATTACCAAATATTTACCCTCACAAAAATCTAATTCCCGACTTTTACTTTTTATATCCATTTACCTTCTAACGTGAACATTTTTATTTTGGAATGACAGCCTACAAAACGCCAATGATGTTGAAATGTAAACGAAGTCGGCAGTAGCTACATAGCTGGATCAAATTAAATTTCTCCCTGTAAAATAATTATAAAGATCCTCTGCTCCTCTGATATAGTTTCTCCTACCAATACCAGAGAATGCCAAAACAGTACCTCAACGGGCCAAGATCGGCGCGCGGTGTTTCCTTTCTCAACCTTGCTCCATTAGACACTATACTACTACAGAGTACTAATGCAGTTGGGAGTTTAGGTGTTGTCCCAACGAGGGTGGTGCCTTGCTGGGGAGATGCCACAACGACTTGTCGGTCGCGCCAGTTCTCACCTTCCGGATGAGGAGAAACAACTTCACCTCGCGGGATATAACCGAACCAAGGAACGTAGAAACAGGAAGCTCTACATAAACAATTGATTAGCAACGATTGGAGGCTTCTGGAGACATTATTTACATTTTAACGTCAGTGGCGATTTGTAGATTTTCATTCCCAAATAAAAAAAGGCTCAGGATGGAGGTTAACGGATACAAATAAATACAAGTCGGGGCCAGAAAAGAAGAAGTGGAAAGATTTCCCACTTGATTCGTACTTTCGTCTAGATGAGAGCTTGGCTTGGCGAGGAAGACTGAACTCTCATATCACACAGAGACAGACCAAAAGCTTTACAGTTACCTAAGGCTTTCCTTAATAAACATCGGCTGAGGTAGATCGAGGTATCACTTCGAGTCCCTGCGGAGCCTCTCACCGGGAGGTCTAGGAGGTCGAGTCCTGACAGCGGCAGAATTTTCGACAATGGCTAGAAAGCTCGTATTCACCCGCTGTCTTGAGGGAGAATTCTAGCGGCTGGTTGCTCTGTTTTGTAGGTTTCCGGCGTTTCTCCAAACATTGCAAGACGAATGCCGCATCACTACCCTAACAAAGTGGCCGAGCCTTTACTTACACACTTACACTCACATGCACTACATTCGCACACATGCCGAGAGACCAGCCGCTGGGTGACCCGTTGATGGAAGATATCCGGTTGGGAGAAAAACCTGCAAGCGGATGCGTAAGTTCTCGTCATCCAGAGGGGGAGATCGCCACCTGAAATGATGAAATCGTGCGCCACACGCGTGGTACCAACGCCCTAACGGCTAAAGGGAACAGAGCAGGAAACAACCAACCACTCCATCTGACACGCGTCTCGAATCGCGCGGGCGCTCGAGATCGCCGCGGAATCCGCCCCGCAGTGGAGTGGGCGAGGCGGGCGCGACGGTCCGCGTTACTCGGCGACGACGCGCGGCGCCGCTGCCAGCCCATTCATCTCCCCGCTTTAATATATACGGCGGAAGCACAGGCAGGGGGAGGCGGGGCTTCCTCTGATGCCGCTCGCCCCTCTCCCCCCCTCCATCCTCTGACGCAGAGATGGTGGTGACGTCACCGCCGGCAATCGGTGTGGAATTTTTACTCTTTCCTCCGAACAGCCATCAAACACTCCGAGAGGTGTGGCATAAATATCAAATCGACATAAAAACTGTTTTATTTAACAACGATAAAGAATATTTGGAAAATAATTAACAAGAATAATAAACAATATTTGAAAATCTCTAACTCATATGTATTTGTGAGTAAAAGACTGTTAAATAAGTAATTATCAGCAATCTAGTAGTAGAATCCTATAACTTCCGTCTACTGCGAGTTATTTTAAAATGTATAGAAAACTGAGGAGAAGAAATAATGAATTTTGTGAAGGGAATTCCTTTTCCTCCAGGCCTCTGCGCTTACTGGTCGTAACGTTGCCACCGAGTAATTGATGTCTAACTGAAGAAACCAGCATTGTCGCAATATTTACAAACCACTGTCATCTATTAGTGAGGAAAGAGAATGAATTCTATCTGCAATTTAAAATGAAAGTAGTTTTATTTATTCACCAAACACGCACCTACTGCTCCGTCCGCCTCCCCGTCTATCTTGCCATCGCCCTCCCTCGTCCACCACCTTTCCGCCTAGCCGTTCGCCTAGCCATCCGCCTTCCCGTCCCCCTAGCCATCCACCTAACCGCCCGCCTAGCCGTCCACCTAGCCGTCCGCCTAGCGGTCCGTCTAGCCGTCCGCCTAGCCGTCCGCCTAGCCGTCCGCCTAGCCGTCCGCCTAGCCGTCCACCTAGCCATCCGCCTAGCCGTCTGCCTAGCCGTCTGCCTAGCCGTCCGCCTTCCCGTCCGCCTTCCCGTCCGCCTAGCCATCCACCTAGCCGTCCACCTAACCGCCCGCCTAGCCGTCCGCCTAGCCGCCCGCCTAGCCGTCCGCCTATTTAGATATTGAGATGAATGTGACGTTGGAGAAAGCGTGGGTTGACTTGGACTTATTTGTGGTGGAGATGGTGTTGACGGGGGCGTTTACTGAGACAAGATTTGACGAAGAGGTGCCGTTCTTGAAGAGGAGAACTCAAGCAGAGGCACCCTTTTCGAAACGAGAATTGGAGAAGAGACGTTTTGGAGACGAGAATTGAAGCACATACGAATATTTGGAGACGAGGGTTGGATCGAAGGTTTTTGGAGAAGGTTGAAGCAAAGACGTCGTTTTTGGAGACGAGGCTTGAGGCAGCGGCAACAGGAGGGAGGGAGAAGGCGGCGCCTGCAAGAGAGACGACGCGTTGCTGCAGTTGGAGTCCCGCCAGGGTCGCCCCGTCCCTAGCGACGTCGTTGTGTATTGCTGCGTTATCACGCGACTTCTAGCACTCGAGGCGACCACTGGCAAACCACTTACTGATAGGGGCTCGACGACGTGCATTTTGCTTTGAAGATGTGAGAGCGCGTGCTGATACGAGGCTGTTGTAATTCACATAATTTAATGATACGTACTTAATATTTATTTTCACAACCATCGTCGGCGTTTTTTAATATTTTATGTTGCGTTTTATCGGTAAAATTATTCAAGGGATTAATAAATATAATTGATATTTAGGAAAAAAATGTAATGAAATATGGGTTTATGAAACACAAGAAAAAATAATTTAAGTTTTCAAAATACATGTAATAAAATGAGAATTTAAGCTCTAGAATATTTGTACTCTAGTTCCAATAACAGAGTAATTTATTAATTACTTGAAAAACATGAATTACGTTGTAGAGCATACATTATAAGTTGGCATTGTAAACTGGCATATTACACTATATACTAACTCCTTGGCTGACTAATGAACAGCATGCTAGCTTTCAATGGTGCGATTCTGGGTTTGATTCCCCACAAAGAGAGCAGTACCAATCCGTTTCAATCGGCTCAGTTTCTATAACTGAGGGACGAAAGGAAATCCCAGGCAGGTTAACTATGCTAAATACGCCGAAAAAAATACGTTCTCCCTACAAATCTCCCTTAACCCTAAGTGTGGATATGACAGAAACTAAAGGAGAAGGTGTAGAAAAGTTAGGAAAGTTCCACATTGTCGTTACACGCAAATAGAAAACCCCAACACCGTTGATCCATTATGTTCAGTATGTATTCTTGAAATCATATCAAATTAAAGATATTTACACATTCTTGATTAATAAATGTCAGTGTTCCAATTCATTTTAAACCCAGGGTGAAATACGTTTCTAAAACTTTAATTGATTTTTTTCGAAGATCTGTTCATATATGTTGTAGTAAAATATGGCAAAAAATTATTTTTACAGCGTTAATAATAATGATATCAAATATTTGTACTTCTTCATAATCAGTTTGGGAAAAGTTGAGGAAAGCATAACAGCTTTTTACGGATATAACTAAAGTTTGGCCAAATAAAAATTTTGAGACTAGTTTCAGCGCACTGCAAACATAGTACACATCACCTATAGGAAAACGTCAGTGCAACACTGCGCTTCTACGTTTGACCTTGACTGCCAGAGGAAACGAGACTAAATTTAAGCATATTGCAGATGCGAGACTAGTCTACGACGCAACGTTTTGCAGATATAGCACAAAAGATATGGCACCGTTGTTTTTGGCAACACTTGTGGAATTCTGTGATGTGCGTCAAGGCAAAAGTGTTGCACAATTTCGTTAAGGACAAGTAAATAAAACCCATCCGTAAGTAAAGCAGTAAGCGATAAGTTTCAGGTTAACATTACTGAAATGTTAGTTTATATCAATATAATCGCAAAGTGCAAACTAGTATGCTTGTCTTAAAAAATTGATTTCACTCATTGCAAGTATAAAATCAATACAAAGTTGTTTTCAAGTTTGCCCAGTATTGTGAGAAATATTGCAGTTACTTCTTCCTAACAGTCTTAATGACTCATGGCCGTCAGTCCTATTAAATGGATATTACAAAGTTATTTTGTATGGGTGGAGAGTAAGGGGTGACTAAAACGTGATACCTCTAAGCGGTTGTGTGACTCATAGAAATTAAAAATTTGGCTGTATCCTGGATATGCCATAGTTCTGGTAACAGGATAATTAACTGTTGAGATTAATGTTGAAATGATTATTTGAATATATTATGAAAAAATGATTATTTCGTCCAGGAAATTAAAGTAAGTACAATGAAATGTTTTTAATGAAATGTCCAATAATAACGCAATAGTATTCGTATACCCTTAGTTAAGAATATTCTGATCGAAATTTATTACGTTATTTTAAAAATCTTATTCAGAGCTATTTCATTTATCATAAAATATAAATTCACACATCTGTCTGAATACTATGTGTAAAACACTTTTCTCACTTTCTTGGCATTTGGAGTCTGGTATCGCGCTTTTCATAAGTCTCAAAAGAAACCGATAATATAATACGAAAACAAAACTACTTAATATAGTCTAGATTAAACTTATATTACATAATAAGTTTATTGTTAGCCGAACGTACATTTTACAAATTTCATGAAATCATAATCTATTCAAATAAAAAATCCAATCACTAATGTCATTGAGAATTGTTTATACATTTCTTTCAATATTTTTTTACTTACATTAATTATTTTCCTCCATACTACTCACTAACTTACCATCACATTTGCTGGCTCCACACCCATTAAAACCTACCAAATGTATTATAATATTATATTTATTTATTAACGCAATAACTTCCGCAAATGTCCTAAAAAATTCATCTTTTACGTTGGGGCGTCATTCGAAGCATGCACTCCAACAATTAAGAGAATGCGACCTACAAACTTACACAAACAACGCAATGCCTTAAGTAACCTGGTCAAATTTGGTAATCTCGTTGCTGTGTTTTTGAAAAACTGCAATCGATATCAAACATTTTGCCCTTTTGTCTTTACTCACATAAAATTCCAACTGCCACTACTACATTCTTAATTTCTTGAGCTCCTCGAAGAATATTTTATCCCGTGTAGTACACTTCATCACAGTAGTACACTTTATATACCCTTTTCGGAGCTTGTTTCTGTTAATGTGTGTTTCAAGACACTCTTGTAGTTTTTTGCATTTCATCTTTTTTTCCAAGAATGGATCGTATGCCCCGAGCTCCAACTCTCATTCTGGAGGACTTGAGGCATTAACTTGAGCAGGCCAGTTCCTAAGTATGTTTTAAATGTCATGTCATACATGTGTACTTTAGACAACATCTGAATAATCTGTGAATGAAAGTAATATATGTAGATGTAAAACGATTTTCTTGATAACACAAATACATAAACAAACGTAACTTAAACGAAATTGAATCGCGAATATATACTTAACGCAAATACTTCTCCATTAATTAAACTCCAATATGATAAAAGAAACATAATGTTGATGCGGTACTAAAACTGCTAGTGCAGCTTTACGACAAAACACCCCCTCCGGGTTTGTAGAAAAATTAGGCTCGTCCTCCTCTGCGTTTCATTTCCTGAGAGCCGCGCGCTCTCCGTTGCTTCGCATGCGCACGGCCCGACATCCCGGCAGCTTCGGCGGCGCTCAAACGCTTTCCGACTTGTTTTGCATTTGATCGTGTGCTGCGGAAGGGTGCTTTAAAGTCAACACAGGCAAGAGGGGCGGAGATTCGCTGGCAGGGCACCGCGGCATTCAGGGGAGGCGGATGCTCGAGCACTTAAAAGATTCGCCGCCGCCGCCGCCGCCGCCGCCGAGCCCCTCAAAAAGGTCGGCTTACCCGAGCCACAGGCAAGCTGTCCCTTGTTGCTTGCGACGGGTAGCGTCACTCAAAACTGCTCGCCATTGTATTACTTCCTTCGAATTGCCGGGAACTTTTAGAAAAGAAAATTGGATACTCGATTTTTTCTTTGTTTAAAATAGGTTTTGATGGTACAACATAGTCTGTAATATAATTGTTGATTTTTACAAATAAAATCTGAAAGTTCAGAAACTAAATGGTTAGAATGTTTTTATAAAAATGTCTACAGAATTACTATATCTTCCAATTCAAGGGCGACTAATAATTTTCTGGTCTTCGATTAATACCTCTGGCAAGAGGTTTCTTGTTCCTTGCAGAAAAATGTGCCAAAACTACATTTCATAATAATAATAGTAATAATAATTTTTGATTATTTATTTTAATTGCTAGTATGATTTTAATTATAATTGTGACTATATGTTATAACTATTATTTTCTACTTATAAATACTTTAAAAAAATGATTAAATAGGTAAGTAATTCTTTCTGCAACTACAGTTTTGTACTTCAGAAGATAAAATAGTCAATATTAGTTATACAGAATTTGATCCTGTAACTTTAGGAGTTCAAAACCTACATTAATACAATGTTTTGATGTTAATCACTGAACAAACATTATGTTTCTTGTGAGGTGAGGGGCGAGCTTAGTAGCGTCTCAATTCGTGAAAAAGATACCGCAGTTTCGAAGCGTGGAAAATCTTATGCTTGCGGCACAAAAAAGATTCTTGGGATATGCCTGCCACAAGCGATTTCTATGATCTTATCCGTCCACATCAGATCACATATTTTCTGATCTGGAGAACACCTTCACAAGTAAAGGATAAATACCAAGACCGTTGAGGCAGTTTCTGTCAGCTAAAAGGGGAGTCAAATTGTACTGCTGCAATGCTGGGAGCCTGAAGACTGTGAGCTAAAATATTTTGAACAATTTGAGAACGTACCAGAGGATGAGCCAATGAATGAAACTTCAATTGTTGGGATATTAAAAACAAGAAATATATGATTCATCTTAATCAGATATGAATACAAATTGCTTAATTGTTATTTCAATTACATAATAGTCATTGAATTTCTAAAATATGACCTTAAGTATATTTTTCATCTGAATAAATTAAACCCAAATCAAATTAATTATTTACTTAAAAAAAGTTTTCGATCACGTTTAATTTATGATAGGTCTCATTTCGTGCACTTTAATATTACCAACAAGGTAGATACTTATGAGAATGACAATATTACTAATGTTGAACTAATATCAAAACAATTCTGCCATTCCTAACATAATTTCTTTCTGGATTTTTAGTTCATAGGAAGTATTTGCATTTTTGATAGTGAGAAGACATCAAACGTTGTACCATTTACATTATTCATTAATCAAAAACATTATTTATTAATACAATTTTTCTCAGAAACGCCAAAACTCAGATCTTTTAAAAACTGTAGTCGTCCATTATTTTTGCCATATTTTATAGTTTCAAAATCCATCGCATACAGAGCACAATAAAAAGATGAACGTACGCTACAACACTGAATTATTTAGTGGTATAAATAAGAATGAACGTTACGATTATTTCGTCAGTTCTCACATGCCCCGTGGGAGCTATTCTAGAATTTAATCTTGGCGGTCGCGGGAGTCGCCGCAGCTCCTCGGTTAATCCGGCCGACCGCTCTGACCGCGCGCTTCGTCCCTCTGCCGGACGCCGCCATCTTTATTCATTCCACCACGACAAAGGGCGAGAGGAAAAACGGGGTTCTGTCTCGGGCCCGACGTCTTAAGCGGCCGCGCAAGGGGGCGAGGCGCAGGGGGCGGGGCGCAGGGGGCGGGGCGCAGGGGCCGGGAGCAAAGAGCTGCTGGTCGCCAAAGTGGTCCGGGCGTATTAGGGACAGCGTCCTCTCGACCTGAGAGAGCGCCTCCTCCACGTCTGCAGCTGGAGAGAGCGGGAATGCCACAGTTTCGGTTTATGAGGTGACGTCATTCTTAGGAGATGTTTCCGTTACTAAGTTGCCTATGTATAGTTCAATGAAACACTTTTCAGAACCATAGTAAGATATTACAAAATAGATTTAAAATCTGTAAATGCAAATAAGAGATGACATACTAAGATTAATAATACGTAAGAAAAGGGAATTTGTGCCGTTGTATAAGAATAAAAAACAACAAAGTTGTTTCAATTTCTCGAGAAACTGATATGAAATAATTTTAAATTATATCATGACACCTAAGCAAGAAAATGGCGAAATGTTTTAATGTAATGCCTAGTTGTATTCCATGTTTCTTAGAAAATGTTACATTTGCTTAGCAGCGTCGTAAAACGAAACATCACAGGTAGATGATGCTGGGTCTGCATTTCGGAACATATTGAAAAACCATAAATCGATATTATGACAGTCTATTAACTTTGACACGTTTTCGTGCACTTTTCTTAAAAATGGATTAAATTCACTCTTAATGTGAAAACTAAAATATTTTCACCATGATGTGGATTTTCCAATGTGAATGAAAAACATCTTGGTCATTAATTTGCTATGAAATTAATCTTCAAATAAAGTAGTGCCGTTTTCTTAGCAAAATATGATTATGATTTGCATGTTTAAAAAACCAAATTAAATAAGAAGTTTTCTGTAAAACAATCAACTTTGATACTATTATGCAGCGTTCATGGTGCAATAGGATAACACATAAAGAGCGTACTAGGACAAGAAGTAATGTTCTGAACGTACTTTCACACTGGACGTAGTTGAATTGAGCATTACGCAAACTCAATAGCGTACATATTTATTGGCATTATATTTAAGTTTGACTACGAACTTTGTTTTTGTATTAGTAAGTTCAAGACTTCACCTCAATTCATTTTTCTGTCAACACACGTACACTAGAAATGTGATAATGTGTGTGAACACACTATTAAATGGCAAAGTATTCTGTTCTACAATACATATCTGGCATCGTATTACCAATTCTACAAAGAACTTAAGTAGTGTAGATTCTCGATTTTGTCCAGGACTCACCACAAGAAATTAAATAAGTACAGGTAATCACAAATAACTGAAATATTGTTTATTAACTAAAGAAGCGAAATATTTCAAACGATTAAAGATCGAGGGCCCAACTATTTTCGTCATTACTTTTTCTCTTGGAATAAATGGGGCATATCCTTTTAAAAGTCAGTGAAGGTTGCAGATAAAGTGAGATATATGTAATTGCATACAAATATTTTCATCAATCGTTTCACTCTTCAAAAAAAGGGTGTAACCTCCCTTTTCACGTATTTCCTGAAAGTGAATCACCGACCCACATTATACTCTATTCTTCTGCGTAACGCGGAAATGGTTCTTTTGTGATACACTGCAACATATAAAATGTGATTATTAATATTTGATTGAAAATGTTCGGGCAAAGCTGAATTTATAGTCACACGTTTCACATCACAAATTTCAGTAATATATGAATACATTTTGCTTCCCATTTGCAAAGTTATATACAAAATTATGATAGTGTTGGTTTATCATTGACGATATTTTCCGGAAATGCAAAGACTGCCGAATTGATCCAGTTAAACTAGCTCTCTTAGTACAAATCGTATTTAATTCACAATATTTTTCAGCTAATTATATCTTGTACCATTAGATATATCTGTGAAACTACTATGGTTTTTAAAATTGTTTTGAATCCGTCCTTTGCCGATCAGCAACATCTTTCTGTGAGTCCTTTTCTCTAATCCTGTCTCTTTTTATATTGCTCTGATTTGTAGAGCTTTAATTACAACAAATAACTAAATAAATAATAAGCAAATAAATAAATAAATTCTACGTAATAAATAAATGAGAATGAGAATGAAAATCAAGTGAGGCGAATAATTTTGGGTTGGTGCGCTGCCTGGCGTTCGGCCCCTTTTAGCGCCCCCTTTCGCGGCTTGCCCTTAGACGCCCGTGCGTGAGGCGGCGGCGCTTGCAGCTAATTCAGCGGCGGCTCATTAGGCTAACGACTGACGGGCGGCGCGCGCCCAACTGCTCCTGCGCCTCCCTGCTCGCTGGCCATGCTGCGCGCGTTGGCGGGCGGCGGCCGGGCGGTGGAGGTGGTGATGGCAACGGTTGTAATATTAGTGTTTTTCATGACGATCGTGGTGATGGTGACGGTAAGGACGACTATGAAGGAGACATTGACGATGACCGAAGAAGGTAAGGGCAAATATGATCGTAGGTGATGGTGATGATGAAGGAGATGGTGATGGTAAAGGTAATGGACAAGGGGATGAAATGGGAAGAATGCGATAGAAGCTATGGAGGAGGTGGAGGTATTAAAGGCGTGGAAGCGATAGAAGCGATGGGGGAAAAAGCGATGAAGGTGGAGGCGATGAAGGCAATGAACCGATTGGGGCGACGGAGACAATGGAGGCATTAAAAAAAGGATAAGAAAGCGATGGAGACGATAAAGGGGAAGGAGGAGACGGATAAAAGAGCGAGGCAGTGAAGCGGTAGTTACGAAAGCAAAAGAAGTCTCCCACTGTGCAGAGAGCAGGGGGAGTCAGTGGGCGGTGGCAGCGATGGAGGCGAAGGGGTTGCTGCAGTGCCGGGGGCGTTGGAGGAGAAACGCGCCCAGGTCGCGTTTGCGACCACAGAGGCGGCGGCGGCGGCGGTGGCGGTCGCCGCAGCGGCAAACAAAGCTAATCCCAGAATCAGAGCCCGCGCTCCGCCAGTCGCTGCCCCTTTGGCCCCCAGCGCGCCGCCCACGGCCGCTCGCACCTTCGCCAAGTGTTGCGTTTAACTCGCTTAACCAGGTCGATACTCTTAGGCCCTTAGCGACGCTCGATGAGGTCCACCAGGGCTTCGGGGAAGGCGGCGACGTTGGAAGAGGCGGTGGAGTCGAACATGGAGGTGCTGATGGTGATCGACTTGGGTGTTTGTGGCATTGGAGCGGGAGATGGACGTGGAGATGGAATGTGAAATCGAGGGGCTTGCAGAGAGCGATGGTGTCATGGCCGAGGGCGGAGATGGTATTGACTTTAGAAGAGTCGATGGAAATGGGTGTAAGATTTTTATAAGAGTAGATGGAGATGATGGCAATCAAGATGTAAGTGACGATGGAGATTGTAGTAAGAGCAACAGTAGAGATGTCGAAGGGTTGAGGGGGCTCAACAGATGCCACTGCAATACTTGTGACCAGCAGGTCCATTGACCGGAGGTGTATTATAGTGGTCGACTGAACTGATCAGTAATTTTCCTTGGATTGTCCGATCCACACCAGGCGAATGCTTGAACACTACCCTAACAAGCAGGCCATAGACCGCGCGATCTTGGTTTCCCTTCCTTGCCCTATCTCCACCCCTTTCTTACACTTATATTTACATTCACTACTCTCCCACAGATGTCTGGAGACCAGACGGGATAATAGAGCTTGCCTCGGCTTGGATGGTGTCCCGCTGGAGGGAGATACCTGCTTGGGGAAGAATCCCGTTAGCCGATGGGTGGGACGGCGCCAATGCCGCCATTCAGCGCGTGAGGGTCAATAAGTTTCACGTCTGTTTTCCCCCAGAATGGTGTTATATGCGGTCACTCCATCTGTCCTTCATTAACGACTCGACCGGTGACAGAAAATATAATTACTTAATCGATGTAAATAATTTAATCTTTAATTAGAATGTCTTTAATTTTTTTGGCACAAAACATGCTCAAGTTATCGCTCAATGAGAATTATAAGTTAGTGTGAACCAAAATAATTCAATCGAAATAATGTAAGAAATTAATATTTAAACAAAGAACAAGAAATAATTTTGAAATAATCTTCACAATACGTTCTTAAATATTAAGTGTCTTCAGAAATATGATAGAAATCTACAACATACATCAATTCATTCCATGATATCTATAAATTTTTGATGTTCAATGGATGCAATGATTTAAAGTAAGACTGCTAACATTGAAACTCGCACCGAATGCACTAAAATACGAATAGTACGTGACACGCGCTATGGATCGATACTAACACAATAACATACCCGCACTTTCAGATTCCAGGAACAAAGCGAAGTCCAGATTCAGAGACCCATATTTCACGGCGTCCGCACGCTTGCTCCGCACCGGACCACCTTTGCCCCGGATTGATTTGTGCTACTTCGAGGGCATTGTGCTGCTGCAATTTGAAATAGTATTTCATCTCTCTCACGGTTTGTGTAAATTGAGTTCTAGGAATTTTCTCCGCATTCACCACGTGTATACGAAAGTTGATATGGCACGACACCAGAAGAGAGGAAAAATATATCAATCGCAAAATGTTCTTTTCTGCCCAAACACATTGATTTTAAAGCTAGCAATGTATAATTTCATTTCCAGGTTTTACTTATAATTATTGCAACTTTTACATTATTAGACGTGCATAATAATAGTTCTGTGAATTTTATAGTACTCGCTGATTGTTGAAAGTCATTTTATTCTACGAATAACTATGTAGTTTCTTTCTTCAGACTGGTATTCTTCTTCAGTTCTACTTTCACACGATTTGGTGTAGTCTCTATGACAATTCCTCTAACTAGTAAAATCCCAGTCAAACAAGATTATGATTTTCAAAATATACAACGTACGGTTTGCAGTCAAATGATTACAGTTCAAAATAACCATTTTCTCATTAATGTTTGTGTTCAACCCACATTCTGCTTCCGCGAATCACCAACAGAACAAGGAACAGATTTTGAAGATTACTCAATTAATCAAGGACAAGGTGATGCAATAATGCCAGATAAATGAATAATAAGTTACTGCTGAGTGTGGCTCTGTCGACCTTCCGGATCCGAGCCTACCCGCGTGCTTGCCGAGGCCGCCGACGCAATTTCCTGGGCGGCGGGCGCTGCGTCTTGTGCCCGGAAGGCGAAACGCTGGCGCGCCACCGCCGGGGGAGGGGAACCAGTGGTGGGGTTGGAGGTGGAGATGGAGGTGACAGCACGAATACAGTCATGGGTGAGGGGAAGGCTCGGCGACGGAGGCAGGATGAGAGGAAGGAAGGCGAAGTGGAGGCGGGGCGCAGGTGGGGTGGGGGCGCGGTTGAGGCAGAGTGAGGCCGTAGGCGGAGGGAGGGGAGCTGAGGATGTGCAGAAGGCGCGGGTGGAGGCGAAGTGGGTGGGGAGGAGGGGACGACGGGCGGAAGCGGGGCGGCGCCAGGTAGAGACGCGAAGGAGAACGGGGGGTGAAGGTGGAGCGGAGGGCGTACGGCGGAAGTGGCTACGAGTCGGGGGCGGCAGGTCAACCCGCCGCCTAGCCTTCGCTGTAATTCCGGAAGGATCGACTAAATCGCACAATTAGAGGCGAGGCGTCTCCTGCAGCAATGATGAGGGGAGAGGATACTAGGTACGAGTAAAAACGTCTGAGCGCTAGGACGGTAGTCAAGGTCTGCTAGCAACTTATACACAAGTGAAATAATTTATTACATGTACTTTAAACGAATACGCTCTTCCGATTGTCGTTCTTCTACGTTCCTCCGCCTTTTTTTGAAAACCAGCGAGCATCGTGACCGAAGTTTCAAAACTATATGACGTTTCAACAGGACTAGTGGGAGGACTGTGTAATGTGGTCTCCTGGTATAAGAGAATGGTGTAAAGTGTGTTCGGGTGGGGCAGGGTGAAACGAACAATCTAGAGACGCAGGAGGCGAGACGGTTATGTTCCCTTAGTTGCTTTCCTATAGTTGCGTTGGAAAATAATAGGTCGGAAATTTCTTTAAAGTAGACATGTAGGTGGAATAAGAGAAATGAGCGAAATATTTGTGAATCAAATTGCATGCCATGCCTTCCTATCCCTTTGGAACGTTTTGAACAACTCTGAATTGTTTGTATTTTATGAAAAAAATATTCACAATTGACAAATGACTTTATAGTGCGTGTAATAGTCTACCTACAATGCCATTTTATAGTTATTTCTCCCAAAATTTCTTCAGATTAAAATTTAGAAAAAAAAGCAATCGTTATTGTAGCATGTTCATTTGGTTTAAAGTTTTTAAAAAGTGTATTGATTGAAATAGTAAAAGTGTAAGATGCCCCCCAAAAAAGTACTTGTGCACTACATTGTACATTTCTAACATTGACAAATGAAATAGAATTTCAACAAGCTGGTGAGACTTTTATGTGTAGGTAAAATAGTTTTGGCACAAAATCGTTTTTACAAGAATACGTGTGCTGTGAAAACTGTCGCATTTTTAAAGTCCAAAAGTGGAACATCCCAACGTATCAAGACTGTATTCTCCATAACGGTCAGCTCTAGAATTTTCTTGAATACTTATTTAGAAGTCGCCATGTAGCAAGTACCCTCAGTGACCTAGGAATCTCTTCTCTCCCATTAGGGCAACACTAGCCGCTAAAGTGTTATTTCTGGATTAAACTTTGCACTCACAAGTAAAATCTCCACTGCGATGAAAATGAGTATGACCTCCCCCATTACTTCGAAGAGGATTGGTGTAAAGAGCTTGCACTTAAAAGAAAATGGAATCACGAAATAAAAGCTACACGAGAGAAGCAACAGTCTAGAAAAGCGTCGACGGTGAGAGAAGGATACGATTATCGCCAAATTCAAGATAAAAAAGCAAATCTATATGCTAAAGTTCGACTAAGGCATTCATTCCGATACTTTTACATCTTCACCTTACGGGACGTTTGTGGTTTGATGTGTTTTTTAAAATACTTATTTTCTTATCTGAAAGAAAGAAGTTTCGTTCTACAAACAAAGTTGCCACGTTATGAGGGAATAGTAATATCGTGATTGTATTCGATCTAGAAGGATATTATGTTTTTCGCTTGATTTTATACGATCTTTATTTACGTGTTCAGAGTAGTTTAAATAGCTCGTTATTACACCTAATATAATCGATCTTCCTTCGAAAGATAACATAGCACATTATTATAAACAAACGTGTTTTGACGTATTAATGAATTTGTAAATATAACACATTCTTTGCAAATGCAAAAATTTATTGTATCGTTGAACAAATGTATTTAATATTTTAAAAGCGAATTTATTACAAATATTTACCCGTTTACATGTTAATTTGTCAAGATTTTAGCTGCGCGGGCCTAAATGTTTTTAACGAAATATTAACGAGGTTAGAAATAAAATTCGTAATTCAGAATTATTTCATCTAGAAAAATTAGCACGTAAGACGTACCATGATAGTAATTTCAAATAATGATAATAAAAAAAATAATTCAATAAATATTCAGTTATGTAGCAGAATACAATGTAATATTTAAATCAAACATCCGAATTATACTAAATTAACTCTGATTGAGTGATTGCTTCCAGAACACCTCTGCCTCCCGCAACTGTTGCCCGAAAAAGATTTCTGTCTTCTTGACAGCTGAGGTGGGGCAATGCGATGTTGCCACTTTCTCATTCGGCAGTCACGTGGTTGTTTAATCGTTCTCGCATTAGATCACGACAACAGCAGCAGTAGCAAGAAACATATCGCTACAAGAGCACGCAGCAATAGACGACCCACACACAATGCACAACGAAAGAATTAACGGCGCTCTTCAACTTGCACATGCTTCGCGCTTTTTCTTTATAAGTATCGGCACCTCTGCAGTGACATCAGAATTTTTAGCTTCTAATTGGATAACGGAAGCCCATCTCCCCTGTCAGACACCAACTGCCAAGTCAGCAAAATGTTATTGCGATAATTCGCCCACAAGTGGGCAGTCCAAGGGGGAGAGGACTCTCCGAGACAGTGCACGGTGACGGTGGTAACTTCAGGCTTTCCACACCTCCCGTGGGGTTCATCTTTTTTGACTTTAAAATCCACCCTTTGCCACGGAAACTAGGTGGTCAGCAATACGTGTGGCTGCCAAACCCGAGCAGATAAGCGGACAAGAGTTGATGGTTGACTTTCAAAATTCCTCGGGAAGTTTCGAGAAAGAAACAGCATTATTATTGTAATGAAAGTTTACTATGTATAGTCTACATTACAAATAAAATCAAAAGAAATACAAGTTTCAAAAGTAGAAGAAGTTTCTAATCTCAAAATCTTATAAAATCAAAACTTGGATATTTATGTGACCATAGTTACCCTTCCCCATCTCCACGAGAGCATGCACACCCACCTTGAACTTTAATCTACAACCTTATTACCCTTAAGGCAGAAACAAATTTCCCAAAAGAGCAATTTCCGTGAAACCCATTCTGCGGTTAAAAATTAAGAAAAAGTGGTATTGAAACTTGAACTGAGTTTTTCGATTTTTTTTTTTTTGTATTAAATAAAGTAGATTTTCGCGGAAGTTCTGAGAACTTTATATATATTTTAACGCTAATAAAAGAAATTCCAAAAAAGGTCCCAAATGGTACCCAAAAGGCGTGTTGAGACATGAAACAATGGCTCGTTTGAGGTCTCGTCCCTGAGGTCCCGTTCCGAACACACGTCGTGCCTTTTGTCAACACACCTGTGAGCGGATGTCTTTGACCTAGCAGCCCCGAACTGCGAGGGCTGGCTTTGACATTTGCCCCCGCCTGCGGTGCCCGGGGCGAGCGCCCGCCGATAACGAGAACAGTCAAGTCGGAGCCAGAGGGATGGACGTCGAGGGAATGGGGGGAGGGCGGCACGGGAGAGGGGGGCGAGATGGCGGTAGGACGAGAACAAAGGGAAGGAGAGAATGAGGAGGCGAGAACGAAAAGGCAAGGGAGTACAGGGAGAAGAGAAGAAGATAAAAAGAGAGGGCGGAGAGGAAGATAATGATGAATATGAGGGACACATGGAGAAAGGAATTCCCTGGGAGGACTGTTGGTATCTGAGAATGGTACAATACACGAATCGACACGATATATCGAATAGATACCAGGTAGAGAAGAATAATGAGATATGTCAATATTATTGACTATTTCATATATTCTAGTATATTCGTATAAATAGTAGATTAAGAGAGCAATTGAGTTATTCATGGAGAACAAAATTGAGTATATTGATAAAACATTTTGAAACTATTATCATTTTTATTATTGTATGTAAGAGCGCATTTTGGCTCGAGTGTCCGACTTGCCCGCTGCCTGTTTCCCCTCATGCCTGGGCCTAGTCAAATATTCATGGTTAGGGGGTAAGAGAAACATGAGGTATTTCCCTTCGCCGTAACTAGCAAACTCCGCCTGCCGCGGGCTTTGCTTCGGAACAGCTTCAAAAACTGAGAATATTTTAAATGAAAGCTACAACTCTATTTGTGCATCGATCGGAAAACTATTATTATTATTATTATTATTATTATTATTATTATTATTATTATTATTAATGCGTGTTCTGGAATAATGCCAAACATCACATTACGCATACCCCCAGGGAATTCTGAGAGCCAAATGTCACTCATTCAGTCGCTAACATTTTAATGATCCACACGTGGAAAACTAGTATTTTCCAGACAAATGAGCAATTTATCTCGAAAAACAATCACTCAAAGTAATATGTTGACCCGTAAATGTTGAAACTCTCCTTCCAGGAAGCTGTCATTGCAACAGTGAAGCACTCGCGCTCAGGCCTTCCGAGAAACACTTTTGGGGAGTAAAATGGCGGACACTTTTATGGAATAAAATAGAAAATGTTTTCGAATTTATTTTTCATTATACAATTGTTTTCACACACTTTCATTTATTGGCACTATGTCAATATTAATACATCAGCAACATAAAGGTTTAGGAGTTTTTGACATTTTTCATATCTTAAAACGTTTTAAATTATTGTGAAAATTCGACAAAGCTCCATATTATTAGTAGAATGTCCAAATTGCCCACTTTTACTCCTCTTAGTTACGTCCATAATAACATTCAAACATTTCCTAGAAATTCATTCCAAAAACAAGGACTGATTGTGAAGCTCTGGGAATGGAAGTGCGGGCAGTGTAGAAGAAATTGCAGCGAACAGAGGAACAGCAGTGGAAGGAGAATGGGGTCTATAGTGGAGTTAGCGGCGAAGTCCATGGATCCACAGGTGAGACAAAGCGCCCCAGCATTTGTTCAGAGCTCACCCGAGACCTCTCTAGCAAACAGGGCTCCGGTGCAGTTAAGAGCGGTTCGCAATCACACTCGGTCACCTGCGAGTGTGGACACAGTCCGAAAATTAGGTCCGCATTTTATGCTTGTTACCTTCTCTCCTGAGGCAGGTAATTCCATTGCATCTACACTCGCATTACAGAGTGTTGGAAAAACAGAATAAAGAAATTTTATCTTATGAAATATACTCGTACTACAGCTACATTTATTATAACGGTTCGTATACACACGCGTATAAATCCCAGAAGGGTAAACTCTATTATTTCTGTTCCCATAATTGATGTACACGATTCAATATGCGGAGTGCATGTTATGAGTCATTAACATTCATATAATTTGTTTCAATTGCTTGCTCAAATAAGTATGATGTAAAATATTATTATCCGACGCGTGAGAAGTGATAATATATGCTGATGGATTAAACATATAATACCATGAAGTGGTATAACATTGTGTCAAACATCACAACTCGTATGTTCCCAACTGTTACGCAAGTACAAACATACTTTTCATTCTAAATGCAACGACGTGTAAAATTTGAAGTAAATAAAATGATTAACTTATAAAACTTTTATTAATTTAAAAGAGTTTGGTTGGTACTAAAATACCAATATTTAGTAAGTCGTGATTTTTTTCTTCTGTCAATTTTATTATTTCTGGCCGCCTTACAAGTTTGTCACATAGACCTGAAGTGTAGTTCGCTAAATTCTTAGGTAGGCTATTCAAATGATATTTTTACACCCGTCTCTCACGTCACTTTTCTTATAAGCTATACAAATTAAAACGTAAATGTCGTTATTTAAAAATTAAATAAATCAGACAATATCTGGTTAAAAAAAATGTGATCGTTGAATCCGTTACATTTACAAAAATTTCCGACGTCAAAATCATATAATTAATAATATATCGACTGGTTGGTATTCCCCATCCAGGCATCTCCCCTCGATAGGACACCCCTCAGCGGAGGCACACTCTACAAGAGCGAATGGTCTCGCCGCATGAGTTGTAGTGCGTGTAACTAAACGTGGTTGTAAGTGAGGGTCCAGGGTAGGTCAAGGTGAAGAAATAATATATTGCGCTCGGATCGTGGCCCCTTCATTAGGTAACTGCTCCGGCACTTGCTGATATAGATCGAAAAATATACTGATGACCGTAGTCGGCAGCTAGAATTGTCGACCAGAACTTTGCAATAGTTGTACAGTCAGTGTCAAAAATCCTGCCACCGTCGAGACACGAACACTGGGACCTCTCTCTCAGAGGCAAGACAATGACATCAGTTGATACCCTCTCACTTACTTCACACTTTTACGATGACTGATACGTAATCCTAATCAAATGTTGGAAGGAAAAGTCTCAGCCGCGAAGGACAGCGAAACGGTATCGTCGTAATAGCGGCAATTTATACCACAATAGTGAACTAATTATTCCTTTTTGCGCACACACCCGGCCGCGAGGCCCACTGCGCATAAGCACCCTAAGGCCGCCTCAGCATTCTGAGCGGCGCGGGTGGCGGCGGGGGCGGGGGCGACGCCAGGGCTTAGGCGTCGGATCGGCGCTAATCCCGCCTACATCTTCCCCTCCCCGTCCTCCCCTCCGTCCCCCTCTTTTCTCTGCTCTCGCCCCTCCACCCCCGCGACGTCCGCGCTAAATTTCTATTTGCGCGCTCGTTTAGCACGGCCCCGGCCGCCCCCGCGCCCTCCCGCGCCCCGCGGCGCCCTCGGGGGCCACGTCGCAGCCCCCCCCCCAGGGCGAGGCCGGGCCGGGCGAGGCCGCCTGTTGATCTTGCTTGATTGGATCGGCCGTACTGCGCGTGACGACAGTGCCGCGGCGCGTCGCGTGCGCACCGCGGGGCGAGACGCGGAGTCTTCGCCGTTCAGCGATATTGGGCTGTCGATTGTTCGTGGTTTGATTAGGGAGTTTTAGCGCCACGCGTAAGGACATATCCTGAAACTCTATTGATCACGTGACTTACATCTTTATACGGTCGTAATGAACAACTTTCAGGAGAGTTTTAGCAATTGCAACATTGCGTTAGGCATTTATAACAAAGGAAGCATTTCAAGCGCTGAACAGAGAAAATGCATAATATATCTAAGAGTGTAGGCTAGTGGTGAGACATTTAAAACACATTACGAATCAACAGAACAACAAATATACATTGTGCATGGAGTTTTAAATTTTGTGTCTCTCCGTGATTAGTATGCAGTCTTGAATTTTGAATCTGCTTTTCTTGAAAATATAACGGAGCGTAAATATAACCTATCGCAAAGATATGATTTGAATTCCTTTTTCGAGAATTTCTTTCCTGTCGATACATATTCTCGACACATATCCTGCAATTCTCCAACATATCCCGTTAATACTTGCCAGAGTTGTGGAGTTGGTAAGGAATAATTGTAACAGCCTTACATACGAGAATCGGTTTACCAGAGATGGAAAAATTCAACTTTTCCAGATTTTATGCGGCCAGTTTGCCGCTTGTAAGGTGACCGTAGAGGGAGCTAAAACTCACTATTGACAGATTATTTCATGTTTCCTGATACGTCAACTACTACGGTCATTAATATGAAGAGTGATGACGTGTTGTGAAGTGTAGTGCAATAAAGTAGTAGAAAGAGAAGTGTAGTAGAGTGTGATTAAAATATCATGTATTCATTAGTTTAAAATATCTGTGCAAGACAGACATGAAATATAGAGTTAATGCTAGTTATGTCTTTATTGTCAGCATTGTTATATTATTAATATTAATATTATTATTATTAATATTATTATTGTCTTGAAATAATTTCGAGTTTTATTGTATTATAATCTACTAATTGTAACATATAAATTGTAGTGTTTTGCCTCAAGGGTACATAACGGTAGCTAGCTGCAGGAATAATAAATATGATCTATCTATGGGAACCGTAATTGGAGTACGTGTTTTTCCATGGGAGGTGTCGGGAATCGTGTCCCACTGGGTGGAGAGGTTTTGACGGCGGCTTGCGGTGCTTTCCCTACCCGCTTGTCCTCCTGCAGGGGCACTGCGCCAGTCGGGACAAGCTCCCGACACGGGGATAGGGTAGTACATGGCGAACGGACAGTCTTGGCGAACGCCTGGGATTGAAATCCACAGAAAACTACCGATCAGAGTAGCCGGCCGCTTGAACACTCCTTGATTAGTTTGGAGTTTTGGGGACGCAAACAGCTCTGGTTCTTCATACTGCAAATATGGTATGCATTATATAAAAAGAGATGCGCAGTTGCTCTCCACTAAAGAGTCAGATGTGACGTAGACCTACACGTCGGATTGTAGGAGCTTCCCTTCTGCTCTCATGGCGTATGTGATGGCATAGTTTTTGTAAGTGAAAGTTAGTGTTAGAAGAGAGTTGGGAACAAGAATGAGGACGCAAGCCTGAGACAGCGACTGAATTAGGCCTATGTCTTCTCGAGTAATAAGGGAGGTTTTGAGACAGTGCATGTAAGCATGAGGCATACCCGGCTCTATTATTCAGAATAAAGAATCTGGGAAAACCTGTATGTCATTGTATTCATCAACCTAAAGGCGTCTTAGATTCCTGATGCGCTACCGCAGAGTATGACCAGCGAAATCTGCAGGAATAGAGATAGTTGACCTTGTCGCTCAGCCAAACGGACCCGAAATATTTTGTTAAGCGAGTAACTTCATTCGCAGGAAAATCTCACACTTCAGCACAACCGTAACTTCAATGGTCTTCCAAGAGCTCCAAATACAGACTCGACATTTTAGAGGAAGCTACTACTAAGTGCAATTACGTCAGGGCAATAGAAAAAACAATCAACGTCGTCATGCCCTTCTTCATATTACAAATAAATATTTCTTGCTCCAATTCGTCCTCGAAGACCGTGATACCCATAGAGAGTTTTGAATTTTCGAATTTGATGGCATCCTGTGTTTTATTGGCCTTGCGCAGCGTGATGCTGCTCTTGCGGAGGATAAACACAATTGGGCTGACTCACAGGTATCGTTATTCGCGGTTCAAATTCATTAAACTTTAGTATAAAAAAATGTAGATTTACGTACCGGTAATACTTAGCTGCAAGTTCACTGGCACTAGTGACTTATCAAGATCACTAAATTGTGAACGTATTGAAATATGAACATAATGGAGAGAACTGCATCTCTTAGAAACTAATTCTTTTACTTGACTACGTTGTGGCTTTCTAGCAACTACGATATCTTGTGTACTAAAAATAACGCGGAGAGCTTAGACTCTTTGGCATTGCTTACATCATCATACGTTTTAAGAGGAAATACTTCAATTTGAGAAACTCAGAGGAAGTAATTTGCAAATTTTCTTGGATGCAGTTTGATAATACCTTTGTTAGAGCATTCAAGATTACATACTTATTTCAGTCGCATTCTAGAGACATTCTCCACTAAAATATTAAGAAGTGAGAATGATCATACTAAACAAATATTTCATAAACTATCTAACTTATTTTTCCCGAAATAGACAGGTCTCTTGAAAATATGCGACCAAGTACCCAATATCCACATTAATGTTTTAAGAGACGTCCCCGTTGATTTTAGAAGAGTTACCCATAAATTAAATTAATTTCATTAGTAGATATCCAACAATATTACCCTTCCACACAAAACAGTCGTTGCACGCTTTTTTCAACTTTTTCTAGACCACCAAGATGTTAATGCAGCGCGGTCACGCCCAACCAACAAAGCTTTGCAAATACTACATTCGCCACAACGAAATGCGTTATATCTGATCATTTCCGTTTCATGCAATTGTACAATCAATGCACCATGAAAAAAGTCTCTCGATGTTTTCATAAACAAATCCTCCCCGGCAAAAGCGGAAAAATATGTTTCCTCTGGATTTCCATTTCATATCGTGCAACATGCATTTGTCGCGCTCCATTTCAATCTTTCGAGGTCAACAAAAAAATCCGTTTCCGATGTAAAGGGTTACGGTCTCATCCCTTTTGGCTAGCGTCCATCGTGCTTGGCACAAAACGCTCTCAACTGCATTGTTTCACCAAGTGACCTATTTGTTTCCATTATACTCGTGTTTTCTGCATAAAAGAAAATCAATTCCATTCAGTGTTCTCTGCTTGTTTTGGCAGTTCTTTATGGAGGTGCATAAATTCTATCTTAAAAGCATAATCCAGTGGTAACGTGATCGTCAATGAACACGGGATATCCAATTACGAATGGAGAGATAAACACATTTTTGGCACCGCGAGGGGAAAACAAGGGTTATGGAAATGGAATTATACTAGATTATGTAACGACGAAGTGAAATCTGACAATGGCAATCATGCACATTGAAACTTTTAAACGATTGGTGTGTAAATGAGGTAATTTCATTTCACGGAAGATTCACACTCGGTTATGTTAACCCAAGATTACGATCCTTTTACTTATTGAACAACTCATTGTTTAATACTTCTTTTTTTGTAATTTGCAAAATCATTTAATTTTCATTAACTCAATTGGAACCAGAATTTTCAATCTTGAATTTACTTAAATTTGTAATGTTTATTTTTGTGATAAAAAGCAAAAGATCTTTCTTTTATGGTGCTCACCAAGGACAATATCTCACTAGACGAGTACCATTTTCTTCGAGTATCGTTTTCTTTTGTGTACTAATATCTTCCTTTGTTTAGCACAAAATGCAGTACGGTGCGTGTTCGTGTCTGTTCTTGTGTCAGCCGTTACCCTCACTTCCCCACCTTCTTCTAGCGGCTCTCCCCTCGCCGTCCCTCCAGCCACGAGAGCCTCCGCCGTCGCCGGCTATTTCCAGAGACGAGCGGTGCTAAATTCGTCGACGAGAATAAAAGAAGGGCGTGGGCTGGACACGGCGGTTCACGCGACTGCTGCCACGGACGGGATGGAAGCTAAGAGGGGGTGGACGTGGTGGTAGGATTGGAGTTCGAGGTGGGGGTGAGGGTAGAGGTGGAAATGCAAGTGAAGGTTTTCGAAGTAGAAGTTGAGGTTAAGGTAGAACAGAAGGTAAAAGTGGAGGTGGCAGCACAAGGGAAATAGGACGCGAAGCGACCTTGAAGGGAGAGGATTAAATGTGTGGATGAGGAGCAAGTGAAGGTAGAGGAAACGTAGGTGATATTGAGTGAGAATAATGGGGGACAAGGACGGGGCGGGACGGGAATTGGAAGAGAAGGAAGAGAAAAGGAGGTGAGGTGGAGATAAAAGTGGGAGATGAAAATGGAAGGGGAAGGGAGGTGGAGACTTCGATTTAAGTTTTAGTTCTCTTTCCAAATATGACACTTTCATGACTGAGGGATGTTGAAGATCAGACAGAAAACCAAGTAGTTTGTAATTATATTGTGCTTTTGGTCTGCATCTTCAAAAATACATCTTAACAAAAACACAGAAAATTACTTTCGAAAATATAGCACCTGGTAAATATGTAGAATCGAAAATTATTTAAAACATTATTATTAATAATTGTAATATTTTATTCTTTAAAAGTTGGCTTTATATTATTCAAAGTCATTTTAGTCATCCAAGATATTGTGTCACTATGAATAATAACAATAATTAATCATTATAAAGTATAAGTTACATCGTTAACAGCCGAAACACTTTTCTTTAACTATAGAATTGTGTACCATTAGTGGTAGTGTATTTATTGCATTTAGTATATTTTATAGCATTATTTATTATTGTATAACATTTAATATAGGATATTTTATAAAATAGCCTTCTAAGGGAATTATAACTTGCCATCTGACAACAGTTCATTTACAAACATTACGCTTTTTATATTTGAATGAACTAGTACGTGTGGCAAGCACGTTTTGTGGGTACAATTCACATAAAAGATTAGAGAGCCTTATTGAATTCTCATAAAAATCCGAATAATAATTCGTTTATTGTGGAATAAATAAAAGAGAACATTAACTTAAAAAGGTAACAATGTTTTATACATTTTAACGATTTATCAATATTGATTCGTATTGATTTTCCACGTAATGATTCCAAACTTCGTCGAAGAACCATTTATATATTCGCTGTGAAAAAAACTGTTATTTTACTGCAAACTACAACTTTTAAGCTGGAAACCTACTCTTTTCAACTCACTTGTAACTTAAAGCACTTTCAGAACATCATTATAAATTTCACGAATGTTACAAAAATATGCAATGTTTGCCTAAAAAAATTAATACGTTCCAACGAACGTGACCTTACATTACAGTCATTACTACGTAATTGCTACAGCGAATCTGTGGAATGTTATCTGAATAGATAAAATCTATAATATTCGCAATATGTTCTGAAGCTAGTGTTGTTGAAAGTTGCTGAGACCACCAACCCCTAACTCCGCTACGTGCTCGCGTGGCCCAATCAGCACTGAGGGTTGGGGTGGGGGCGATCCACACTGGCTGCATCAGGCTCTCGCTTCGGCTAAGAAAGGGAGTGGCCGCCCAGCCGCCCCGCCCGCTACCTCGGTCTCCTCGGTGCAGCTGGGTAGTGGGGGGCGGAAAGGCGAATACGGGGGTTAGGGAGACAACGGTTTAAGTCATTAGTGGCGGACGTGCAGTGAATGTTTTATAGCGAGATGTGGCGGTGTTCTCCCACTAGGAATCTCCTACCAGCGGGGCACTGGTCTTCTGACTGTGTGGTAAGTACACGTTAATGTAATTATAAAAGTGTGCAAGTAAGGGGAAGATAAGATAAGGAATAGCAAGGAAAGATCGCGCGCGAGCCGCGCCTCGTTTGTTAGAGCACTGCTCTTGCATTCACCTGGTAGTGTACAGAAAATCCATGGAAAACTACCTATCAAAGCAGTCGGCCTCTACAATTCTCCTCCAGCCAGTGGCTGAATTCTGGCGAGCAGTGACGCTAATGCCGAAAATCCTGGCACCTTGGACCTCCCGGTCGGGCGCTGCAAGGGTATGAATTGATGCTGTGAGCCTCCAAAGCCGGAGTGGGGGATGGGAGAAGAGGCGGGGGTGAGGAGAGGAACGAACACTAGGGCAGAGAGCGCCAGGCCAGGTGGACGAGCCACGAGGCAGGCAGGGGGTGCAGATGGCGAAAACCATGATGTTGGGTTAGCAGTCGACATGGCAAAGAGAGTTCTCTCGAGCATTACAAATGCACTGAATTCAGTACAGAAAACAACGTAATATTCTCCTGATGAGTAAATACGTGGCAGCTGACTGCTCAATAAACGAACTCTGAGAGAAAACTAATGGATTTCATTAAGCGCAGGCCCCTCGGTTATGTAAGCTCTGTGTAAGCACGACCCCATCCTCTAGCTGCTCTTCGCTAGGAGAGAAGCGAAGTTAAGTATGTGATATAAATATACTAATTACAAGATCATGGAGGATCCAGGAAATGATGAAGGAGGAACTGCGTCATTACAAACGGCTATTTCTGAGAAGTACTGCGGAATTATGGCCTGTCAGGAACAATTGGTCTATTACATCACAAGTATGAAGACTCGTTTTCTCGATCTGACTCATAACGCGAAAAGCTAACATACAAGTTTCCAGGAAAAGAAGCATAAGCAAACACTGCACATGTAAACAGGAAGAGCTGGCAGGCTCGAGTTAGGGCCTAGCTGCCGCGTGCGCTCGACCCCATGCGCCCCGCTTGCGCTGCGCTCCCTCCGCCGCCGTCCATCAAAGGCGGCGCCGCGCTGCGGGAACTACCATCAGCTCCAGGAGGACAGCGGACGGATCAACAACGTGAACGAATCTATGGCAACTCCGAGACATGGTTATATGTTGGACACATTATTTCTGGGGAATTTCAAACGTAATAAAATATGTCTCTATTTCAATTGAAAGCTGATTTCTTATTTGAAAATTAAAGATTGCCTATTTCAATATAGGACAGATATATTTAGCAAATACAGTAGGCATACGGTAGCATCCTTTTACGTTTCAGGAAAAAACACAATAACCAAGAAACAACTAACAGATGACGTAAAACATTTTTTTACAAGTCAACTAGTACAATCGATTCTTCCAGGGCAAGCATAGCGTGATAAAAGTAATTCTCCACATATACCTTTGAATGCAAAAAAAAACCTTATTGTATGACTACCTAATCTACTACTGAATGCAATGTATCATTAAGTGATTTGTATAGTTGAATTAATATATAAAGGAAGTCAGCGTGGTTGTCAAAAAATAGTGCATGACACACGTGATAAAAGTATTTTTTAATTTGCACATGGAATTACGCTACTCGGCCTGCCAATTTTATAGGCCTTGTGGCGCAATTTTTCCTACACACAAAATGCGTGTCATTTTTACCTCTCCAATCCTAAATAATAATTTTCATTGATTTTCACCTTTTATGAACGCAACACTATTAATATCTTACTTCTCCAATGATTTATAAAGAGAGGAATAAATGGGATAGAAAGGGTGGATGAAGAAATCAATTTCATTGGAGGATTGATGCCATTTAGGGGTGGTGGAGTCCTTGAATCAACACAATATTTTAAATCGGTACCAACAACAAATCAATGCACCAGAATAACGTTATTGCCTCACCAGATCACACGCTCTAGGGTATTGGCATATCATTAATCTACGTTCCAAATTAATCTTTAGTTTCAATTAGTACATGGTTTCCATTAGTGAATGATTTCAATTAATCTGTTATTGCAATTATTTCATGGTTTTAATTAATATATGATTACGTATGAAACTATGGTTTCAATTATTCTATTCTCTAATTAGTTAATTACTTGAATTAATCTATGTCTCCAATTAATCTATAGTTTCAATTAATCTATGGTTCCGATTAGCTCTTGGTTCCAATAATTCCAATATCGAAAATCCTTGTTCATTACAGAGGAAATTTAGAAGCTATTTTGAATCACAATAAGAGAAAACCGTCACCGAAGCGGGCTCGCCGGGCCGCACAGGCCCTCGCGGCTGAGCCCCCGTCGGGTGCGCGCGTGGGCATCCGGAGCGCGTCCGCGAATCGCCCGCAGCGGAGCAAATTGGCGTTAAGGATCGCAAATAAACGTCTACGCCGCTTTTTGCCGGTGGTCACCCGCCGGCCGCTCCGCCCATTTAAAACGCCTGCCACCGCTCCCACCCCGCAGTGGTTTCAAAAGGGCGCATTCAACTCCAGTCACGTCGATTTTGCCTGGCAAAGTTAATCTAATACAAACTGTACTGGGTTTTGAGTTCGTATAATAACATGCAGTGTGTCTCAGATTAAATGTTACATTCTTATATAGCATGCAGGGAGAGTCGAAGATGGTTAGGTTTTTCCAATAACAAGTGATGCAATGATCCTTGCATAATATGCAAGCAGACGTTGTCTTTGCCACCTTTGAAATGGAACGTCGGAGTAGCATTCCCAAGTCAAATGTTTATTTTATTTTAAAAGAGCAATGTGCAGTAATAAATATGGCTCGAGTGAGATTTTTCTTAACACATGAACATTTTTAATATTCCAGATTCGAATCTTTGACTGAAGGGTATTTTACACGAAGTGACTGAAGACTTGTAAGGTAGCTGTTGAAATGAAATATTACGTAAGCTTTATTAATCATACACGTAAGAAAATGCTGCTGTTATACCACTGGCTTTGTGCATGGAGAGTTTAAATCATGTGCATACCAATATGCGCCGCCGTTGTTGCACAATGCACATTTGCGTCAAAACGTTGGTTTTGACTCGTTAAAAAATATGCATTAAAGTGAAAGAAGAATAACCCCCAAACAGTTTTGATGTGAATGAAATACGAAAGTTCTTACAATATTATTTTACTGGTTTTGCGATCCTGCAGTGTTCAAAGTGGAATGTTAAAAAATGTCTAAAATATGCCCTTTTGCCACCAATTGTATTTTATGTGATATAACTACGAACATTTCTTATGTAGCCATCACTTTTCTATGGCTTAATATTTTGTAAATGCATTCAAAACGTATGAAACGTATCAAAAGTATCAAATTAAAAATAACATATCACATTATAAAAGTAGCTCTCATGAGTGATGGTTGAATTAATGTTACGTATCCAAACTAGACCTAATATTAAAATTAGTGTTCATATTATTAGGAAAAACGTTTCATTCGAGCCTGTCTTTGATAAAAAAATATTCACAAAAACAATTAAAATTGTAGTCATATCAAAATATACAAAATAAAAAATCATTTTGAAGCGACTTAAAAAACACTTTACAAGACGTTTGGAATTCGCGAAAACAAAGTCTACAATTGTACGCAAAGCGACAGAATATCCTGTGATAGACACAGTTTTGTCTGCTGGGAAATAAATAACAATACAACAATCGCATTCAATAATGCGATCACATCCATGTTTTTCAGGCGATAATTTTTTTCTTTACCATGAATCTTAAAACGTATATGTAGCTTTTCCAACGACACCAGAAATTAATGACGTGAGGATGGATAATTATATATTAGTATAGAGAGATAACTATAAGAAGGGACTGTTTTAATAGCTTCTGCTTGGCCACTGCTTGTAACACAATTGCAAGTTGTATCCATTCTCTCATTTTGTCAGTGCGTTTGTTTACAGTCAACCTATTTTGATATGTCTTCATCACTATCTATTGTACTGTCATCGCTCTGCAACGCATTAATGTGTTATCCAAGCTCTCAAAATGGTTCCTTCTTAGAGTAATTTCTCCACATATAAATTATGATGGAATGAAGTGGCAATGACAGGCACCGGAAAAAGCTCTAAAGGGATTCCCTAAAATCAGCTTTTTCCTTCAAGACAATGGATCAAAACAAATGTGATCCTTCGAACCCATTCTAAACATTGCCTCCAGAGACACTTTGTGAAAATGTACTGTTGGCTGCCAAGTTCAAACTCTCCCCTACAACCACCGCTAGCCCCACAGCTTCCCCCTCCATCACTATTACAACCAGAACCACTATAATCACGAGCTCTCCCACTACAACCTCGGCCTTCGCCGCCGTCGCCCCTTCCGTTGAAACCGAACGGCGTTCCTTTCTTGAAGCTGCCTTCAGCAGCAGAATTAAACTCAAATGGAATTCTATTTGCGTCCCCACCAGATGCGCAAATGCACGAGTATTTGGGGTTAGTGTAATTGAATGTTTATGCTCTCTTTCGCTGCGGATGCGAGAGGAATAAAAGATATTTTGTCTCCCTTCGTTGTTTTGTATTTGGGAATATCTGTTACAGAGTGTGTCGGACTTTTGGGTTTATTGTATAAAGGAATTCGACCATGTATGTTCAAGCTAAAATAAAAGGTTTCTCCAAGCTTTCAATAGGTTGGGTAACAAAATCGATCTGAAATATTGTAGGCAATTACGAGAGTCGAGAGTGTAATAATGAAATATAACGCAGATCAAATATAGAGAAACCCTTCGAATATTTAACAACATAATACCTATTTCATAAAATATATAATTGATTTCATAAATTGATCCAATATTTGCGACTGATTCTTCATGCCTTTATTACCGCTAGTTTAAGTTCATCTTATAGAATTTCTTTATTATCCGGTACGGTTTCATTACGCATGAATTCCGTCAACTATTCCACACTAAATACGCTTCGTAAAATACAGACTCCCAATAACGCTTCCTCACGTATTCAGAGCACAATTAAATAGACACTTCAAACAGAGTCTTCGGCTCTCCTCACAAAAAGTCTTGCTCACTAACAGCCCCCAAAGCAGGGCTGGCGCCTCTTATACCTCAACTCCTCTTTAGGAGCCTCGAGCCACCGTTAGCGGTCCAACCCGCTGTAAATATTATTCTTGGCTCATAAGAGGCACTCAGGCCCGCTTTTGATATTTTATGAAGGTTACGTTCGCAGCCGCTAATGCGATTGAGTGTTGCGGTGATGGAAGCCCCAACGGCGGTCGGCAGCAAGGAGAAAAAGGAGGAAGGCATTTGTGATATACACGGCGAAAATAGGGAGAGACGCAGTGAAAAAAGTGAGGAGACGGAAGGGAGAGCTATTTGAGAATCTGCTAGTGGTTTGATGAAAAGTTTAATAAGATATGACGTAATGAAGTCAAATTTCCTAATTCAAAATGACTTTAAATTAGTTTAGACATGGGAAACTGAAAACAGCTGCAGTGAAATAATTACTTCTCAGTAGTTAAACTAAGTGAAGTGACGTTTAAAATTGCTGAGAAAAAGAAATTTATGTAAGAATCCATGTAAATTTTTAAGAGTAACTGAAAATTATAACGTTACCAAGCAAAAACTTCAGAATAACACAAGCAAGAGTCATTTAAGCATGCACGGTGTGATACGTACACATAAAGTATTTCAATAATCCAGTATTGAAAAATGGTAGCATCATAAAGTTTTCGTAAAACAGTAGAAGTACAGCTGCTTAAAAATAAATATAGGATATCTCGTTAGTAGAGGTGACAAGGGGAAGTGAGAGGTAGGAAGATAGAAAAAAACAGAAATGGCTATTCTGCGATGTGCTGTAAGTAAGAAAGACACCAACAATCATTGAGACAAAAATATATAATTCAAAACAACATTAGTGTAGTTGCAATAAACGTGTTAAAAAGAAACATATTTTCATTGAACTGATTCCTTGTTAAATATGTTATAAACTTCCACGTTGATAGAGCCAAATTAATACAATTTTGACCATCTTTTACATACTGCCTTCAGCCGTCTGGTGCATGCATTAGCAACGACGCCAACAGTGGCTATGGCGGGTGTGGTACCAATGGAATCAGACGGAATGTAAAACAAATTATCATTGCTCCTTAGTTCTTCTACATGAGATAACTCACTCCCCAGAGACATGCATAACAAATGTTGGCGTTGTGGATTCTTTACAGATTAAGCAGCATCTAGAAGAAACACAATAGAGAGAGCTGCGAGACTTAGAGCTTACGAGTGTGAAATAAAGCAATGACTCGGCTCTGAATGAGTGCAGAAACGCTCTCTAACTACTCGTCAAATAGAAGACTAAAAATTGCGAGTCTTGCTTTTTGTACATATTTATTAAGTTGATAGAAGTTGTTATTTAGCTTCCTTCTCCTTCCTCAATACAGTTAAATCACAAAATTATTCACTCAACATGAATTATAACCATTACTACAGCTCATCTACGGAAAAATTCGAACCCTAATTCTCCTACATAAATCCTCTCACTATCACACTTTTGTTCATCTTAAATTTTCTCCAATGCATCTTCATCCTTCTTTACCTCCATCACCTCAATTTCATATCTTCCAGCTCACTCCTTCTGCGCTGGAAACCTACCCATCATTCCTTTCACCTTTACCGTCATCTTCACCATCGTCTTCACTTTCACCATCACCATCACCTTTCCCATCGCCTTCACCTTTCGCATTGCTTTAAGCTTTTCATCGTCTTCTCTTTTTCCATCGTCTTCACCTTTCCCATAGTCTTTACCATTCCCATCGTCTTCACCTTTCCCATTGCTTTAACCTTTTCGTCTTCACCTTTCCCATCGTCTTCTCCTTTCCCATCGTCTTCACCTTTCCCATCGTCTTCCCCTTTCCCATCGTCTTCAACCTTTGCCATAGTTTCTCCTTTCCATCGTCTTCACCTTTCCCATCGTCTTTAACCTTTCCCTCGTCTTCCCCTTTCCCATTGCTTTAACTTTTCATAGTCTTTCAACGCTTTCCATCGTCTTCTTCCTTTCCCATCGGGTCTTCACCTTCACATCGGTCCTTTACCTTTCCCATCGTCTTTACCTTTCCATCGCCTTCACCTTTTCCCATCGTCTACCTTCAACCGTGTATCACCTTCACACGTCGTCTTTATCTCACCGCGTCGTTTCAGCTTCACCATCATCTTCACCTTTACCATTGTCTTCACAATCATCTTCACCTTCACAATTATATTCCCTTTAACCATCATCTTTCTCCTTCAAAGGGTCCCCAAATCTCCACCGTCTTCGTTCCTCCTCCTGCCCTCCATCTCCCTTCCTTTCCTCTCGCTTCCACTAGTCCCCCATCTTCTCCGCCAGGTCGGCATTTGTCGTGGGCGGAGGAACGCGTCGAGATGCGTGAAGCGCGCGAGGGCGCCGGCACGTGTTTTCGCTATCGCGGAATCCGCGAGGTATCTTAATTGCGGGGTGGCTGCGCGGCTGCGCACCGCTGGCTGCGCCCACTAACTTCCGCTGCGCGCCGAATGAGTTCGTGTAGCGAGATTCCAAGCCCCCGCGCTGCGAGGAGGCGAGTTTCTCATTTAGGAACCGCCGAGACGGTCTCACCCAGCGAAGACACCAGCGGGCGCACTCGGTCCAATGCGCCGTACGCCACTCGGAGGGGGGGGGGCGCTAAATGTTTGCACAAGATGTCCGAGGCACGTTGAAATCCGTTGATTTAATCTCGTAACTCTCTTCTGAAATGGCAATTTAAAGTAGCAATCTGAATGCCTAGGGTGTCATAGCGCAAATTGTTTGGAATTCTTGATACGCAAAACACGTTAAATAATCATTAATTAGAAATACATATCTATCGTTCCTAATAAATTCTGTATATTTCTGGTGTTAATGGGTCATAAATATCAGGTGTTGCGTAGTAATGTAATGTTATTTAGAGTTTAATTTAAAGATAATACTCACTTCGTCATGCGAATTAAATACCTCTTATTACTCACGTGATGTCTACTTTAGAGCCTCCGATAGGTATTTTCTATATCGATACACATCTAGGGCATCGCAACGGAAATAAGCAGAGTCTGTGTTCGCGCATGGTACTAGACGCAGCAAAGTGATTCACGTTGGCATGCTTTTGCAATTGAATCGGTGTTTTAAAAAGATAAATAAGTCCTTGTTCAATTTTTCCGAGAAAAAACAAAAAGAAACTTAATAACATCCACAGTTGTCACCTGGGACAATGTTCCCCACGAAAGTTGTAGAACTAGTTGTTGATTGTTTGGTCTACTCTAAAACTTAAAATTTGCGTTTGTGAGATGTTCAGAAACGTTTTTTATATCCATGGACTTATTTCCTTTAGAAAATAAGTATGAAATATTTAAAAACATTGTACTTCTTTATTTTTGGATTTATGAGACTATGTAATCATAGAATAAATATAAAATTATGTGAATTGTGAACATGAAAAATACTCTAACTAAATTAATAAATCCAGCAGCCGGTCAAACTGGCCGAGATCGTTAGAGCAGTAGTGCCATAGCGATCTCGGACCAGAACACCTCGGGTTAGAGTCCCGCTTCGGGCATGGGTGTATTTGTGTATGTCTACATGTGTGGGCCGTCCTTTCATCCCCTCACTATCATCATCATCATCATCATCATCATCATCATCTCATCGTCCACACCACAGGGGTAACAATTTTGGGGATAAAAATCGAGATTTAGCTAAAATGCTGCCCCCCCCACATAATGGTACTTGCTGAAGTAGAATGCTTGCATGGTCCGAGTTGGCCTATACACGAAAAAAATGCAAGCAACTACTCATCATCGATTTCCACTTGAGTGTGAGGGTTGAGTGTCAAAACTTTCTTGTAGAAATGAAGATATTCATGTGGGATTATTTAACTATATTTTAATATCGGTTGTTTTTTCTGTTGATTAGAAGAACAGCTGAGCCACAAACTTTCTTGAAAGGCAAATCTGGACGTGCCTTCCCTTTTGCCAAATGAATGATACTTGATAAGTCCATTAGTATATGTACTCGCCTGACACGAGGTGACCAAAATATTTTCTATCGTAAGTTAGCTGCTTTATTTGGAACGATTCACACCAGGCTTACAATAAGGACAGCCAGAACAAGCAACAGACTTGGTTGGTTTCTTAAGGGTTAGAATAGTTAGACCAACTGATTTTAAAGTCTATGTTGACCTCAGTGTCTATTATTGTTGTCATGAAGCTTCAAGGAGTTTCCTAGCAGGTAAAGCCAGTTTTCCAGAGTGAGGATCAGGAACTAATCCTGGACTTCTTTCTCTTTCCCAGATATTTTAATTTTCACTTGTCAGTAAAACACATACTTTAAACTGGAGAAGTTTCACTTTTACACTGATCTATGGCTTGAATAATAACAAAAAGAATGTATATCTCAACTGCTTTTAGGAAAAAAGTGGATTTTAAAACCATGTATTCAATTCTATACAGTTTTGATTGCACAAAATTAAATTCTACTTATTTTTCGATACATACCTCCACATCCGCGTTTGCCTACATCCTCAATATCAGATGATATCAAGTGCGCAAAACCGTAAAAGATAAGGAGGAGTCTCAACCTCGAAAGTGGAGGTCACACAGGGGCACTGCGTCCTTACGGCGGGACGCAGCGGCCGCATTAAACAAAAGAAAGACGTCCAGCGGGCGCCACGGGCAGAAGCGGAACGACANNGGGGGGCGGCGCGCGCATCCGGCGGCGCAAGGGCGCGGGGGGTGGGAGCGGCTGGAAAAGAACCGCCAGCATTTGTCATGGCTGTGATAAATGTATTTTCGTCTGTCTGTCTGTCGCGGCTCCCGCATCGGGCGGCACGTCGCCGCAAAAATTGCGGCTGCAACGTGCGTGCGTGCGTGAATGTGTGCGTGTGTATGTACGCGCCTTCGTATGCGTGCGTACTTCTCCCTCCACCGCCAACTGTTTCGGGGAGGTGGAAAGTGGAGAAAGGGAGGGGAGGAGAACTAATGTGAAGCGTGTGCCAACTGGGATTTGTGTGGGCTGATGAGGATCAAGGCGTCCAGCCACATATTGTTAGTAGATATCAATGTTGTATGATGTAATTAGTTTATTCATGTTATGTAGATGCCATGTCAGTGTTCGTTTGTAGAGGGATACATTTGTTGATGTATACAATCCTACATTCGACTGTTTATGTCCGTAGAGTCGCTAAGTGCAGAGTGATAAGATAGTGATATATGGGAATTGTGTGGAACTTCATATACTTTGCTTTCTGCAATTATTAGAAATTTCTCCTCACAAACATTTTAAGCATTTTCTCTGTTTTCCTATTTATTCCTAAACATCTTACGTATATTTTTTTAACTTAATTAAAACTAAACTCAACATTGAATCTCTATCAATACGCATGATTACCCTTCTTTCGTAATCATTCTTCGCCGACTTTCACATTAATAGTGGTTCTTGGCCACACTGAAAGATTTGTAAATACATAACAACGCTCAAACCGTCAATATATTGTAGTATTAAACACACGCACGTACAAAAGTTCTCTTATCAGTTCTTTCACAATCGCAGTCGCAATTTCTATCCGCCATCCGAGAATTATCCGCAGCGTTCACCTTTCTCAGCTCTTGCAACCTTCCACATTCTCTTTAACCGTGTTATTCCAATTTTGTCTACTACACACTTCAGTATCTCTTTCTTTCTCTCTCGCTGCGCCTGGCGGCCGATTCCAAAGCCGCCGCCGCCGTCGCGCCAGCCGCACCCAGCGGCAGCGCCAGCGCCTGTCCGCCCCCTGACACACGCGCGAGGGCGAAGGCGCAGTCAGCCACAGACGCCGCGCGTTGATTCATTATTCCAGTCGCGGGATCGCGCGCCAGCTACAAAACGGCAGCCGCCGCCGCCCCTGCTGCTGCCGACACCGCAACTGCCACAGCCGCCGCCGCCACTGCATTCGAATTGGCCTCTCCCCCCTAATCACTGCAGTGCGGCTACCTCCCACCTGCTTTCGCCTTTGCATTCCACCACCACACATCTAAGCCTGTCTCTACGTCCACGTCCCCGCCTTCTCCTCCTCCACCACCTACGCCCTCCGGCCTCCAATCCAACTCTCACACCTAAACACCGCCATTTCTCTTCTGTGCTTCCACACCTTCAAACTCCACCTTCCCCGACCGGCGAAACGGACCCCACCCACATCCGCCTCCGTCAGGCTTGCGCCCTCTCCGCTACCGCCGCAGCCTCCACCCGCGCGCCAGGCGTTGCGCCGCGGCGGCGGCCTCCAGCGCCTGCCACCGCCGCCTTGCGACGGGCGCAGCGTGCACGTCACGCGACGCGCGGACCTCAATGGGAGGTGATCGTCTTGTATTTATTTTCAATGCTCTTCAACAGAGGACACGGCTGTGCGATGAGCCGAGAGATAGCAATCCAACACAGAACGTTTAAATTCACATCGTCAGAAGCATTTCGGGGATGGAAGGATTACAGTTACAGGGAGTTGCGCGTTGCGAATTTTTTTCATAATATTTTTTTTTCATTACTTGCCTTCATGCATCTTTAGTTGTTTTTTTGTATTTCATACTTGGTCAGTATTTTTCCGGACGTAAATAGAATCGATATGTCATTACGTAGAGTCGTGTAATCACAGAAAGCAGCAACCCAATCATTGTTCTGTTGTGGTGGTGGAGTCGTGTTTAGGGGTTCAGCGATCATAAGCGATTGATGGCCGTTTTATTTAATCACTTATGTGAGGCGAGGTTTTGAAGAAATGCTGGAGTTTTAGTAGCAGTACTTCAATAGCAATTGAAGGGGTTGATTCTAGATAGTCGCGATCCACATTTTATTAAAAGTAAGATAACCCTTTTCACCACACCGTTTATTATACTTACTGGGAGTAACTTAATGCTGGTATTACCAAAGGGCTCATCCAGCCGATCATTTGGGGGGGGGGAGGAGCATCATAGATTATTGTCAAATAAACATAGTTTTTATTATATTGTATAATATTTTTGTAGTGTATGTATAATGCTGTAACATATTTTTAAATAATTACATAGTTCCAAAATACGTATTTATATCAACTTTGACATATAAAGGAAGGTAACAAACGAAAACTGTTGGCCTTTTTAGGGTGTGGGAGCAAAGCCCTTGGATCAGCAACTGACTGGTCAACCCATGAGCCCTAGTGGTTGACTTTACTGTAAAATTTAACTCCAGATTTTCTGTACGTTCTATTATTCATTTCGATCACAGAATTAATACATTTACGAAAATAAAAAGTTACATAAGGCTCCAAGGCTCTTCCAAACTTTTCAGGCGTGGCCGCTGACCCCCGCGCTCGCCTGCGGCGGTAGAGGTTTCGCGCGCGGCTGCCGAAAAACGAATTATCCAGCTCCCGCCGCCAAACCGCCCGCATCCATCACGCGCCCCCCCCCCCCGGCGCTGCGTCTTTCGTCCCAAGTTGTGCCCGTGGGCCGGGGCCGTCGCCGCACGTCCACGCCTGCAAATCGCATCACGGGGAGTTACGCGCCCCAACTCGTCGCAAAACTTCATCGTACGCCGCCAACTTTTGCCCGCCAGTCGAATTCGTCCTTCCCCGACGCCAGACAATGGCGAAACGCCGCCCGCCCCGGCAACAGCGCGCTCGCCGCGGCGCCCGCCGCCGCATCGGCGATTAACCCCGTGATGCAAACTATCAGCGGGAAGCGCCGCAGTGTGGTATTTAAATGTGTTCCGAGACAGGCGGCGATTCATCAAGCGGCGGTGGCGAGCTTAAGTAATTTAAATATCTAAAATGACCGGGGTTGTTCCGCGGAGCCTTGACGTAGGGAAGAGGGGGGGGAGACAGACAAGTTGAAGTCTTCGACGACGCTACTGAATTTCTAGTCACTCTTCACCCTTCCAGGTAATTAAATGATAGCGGCATTTTTGAACATACAAGAGTATATAAGACGCAACACATATTCGTGCTTGCTATTATTAGTTATCTTGCTAATTCCAATGTCCAATTTTCTGATGTCACATAATTGCTATATAATCGAGAGTATCCACAATGTTATTGAGACAACCTAATGTGCTTATTGTTAAAATAAAGGCAAAGTGTCTAACTAACATGATAGAAATATTAAAACAGTAAGTTTGATCTGCACTGTTTAAAACGTTCTGTTTTTATGATAAAATATATTAAGTGAACAGATTATGTACAATTTAGATGTATTGAACTATTCTATTCAGAGATGTGTAATAGAAATTTTATTTGCACAAGAATAGTATAAAATCCTCCTTACATTCATATACATTTCTAGAGGCCCCATTCCCATAGATTTAAGAGGAACGTGGAGAAACATGAGAGTCATCCTGGGCCAATATCAATGAGAGTGATTAGAGGAGAAAGGTAGGAACATTTAAAAAGAATGATTACTATGTTGAGTTTGTCAAAGAGTGATTCCCTCAATTATCGATTAAGTTCCGTTGGACAATATTACAATACATCACTTTATACACACTTCCACTTAAATCATAGTATTAGCAGTAACATAATTAACTATTTATGAACTCTCTCCAAACTCAGAACAAATAGTTGGGCTAACAACAGCACATACATCATGCATCATGCGGAAACGTTCTAAAACCCCGTATGTGAAGTATACTCTCGACGAGAAATTCAAATGGAGCAATCCGACTTGAATCCGACTTCAGAATAGGAAATACGCCGATAAAACCAAATTGTGAATTGTTGCGGAAAAATCATTAATAAAATTTCGTTTCTTCTTTCTAAAAAAAACACGTATTGTGCGAACGTACTCGCGACGCAAACATCAAGAGGAGTCAAACCAGGACTCATTCCGACTATTAGTTTAGGAAATCACGCGTTAACAAATTGTGTAAAATTGTGAATTTGCCGTGAAAAAATCATGAAATTTAATTTCGTTTATTTCTTTCTAAAGCACCGTATGCCGGGTACTACTCGCGACAAAAAAATTTGAATTGGGGCAAACCAGGCCCGTCCAGTCCGACTATTCGTTTAGGAAAAAAACGCCGTTAAATAAATTGTGTTCGTAATTGTGAGTTTGGGTTGAAAATATCAATAAAAAATAATGTTAGTTTCTCATTTTGAAAACACGTGATTGAGGGTTACTACTCTCGACAGCAGAAAATTCAATGGAGCAAAACCAGACTTAATCCGACTGACTAGTTTAGGGAAATACGCCGTTAAAACAAATTGTGTTCTTAATTGTAAATTTTTGGTGAGAAAAATCATTAATAAATTAATTTCGTTTCTTCTTTCTGAAACCACGTATGTGGGTACTACTTTCGACGGGAGATTCAATGGAGCAACCAAGACTTCAATCTGACCATTAGATATAGGAAATTACACTTTAACAATTAAATTGTGATAAAATTGTGAATTTTAGAGAAAAAAATCATGAAAATTTAATTTGGTTTATCTTTCTAAAAGCACTATGTGTGTACTACTCGCGACAAAAAAATTCAATGGGGCAAACCAGACTTCAATTCGACTCTTCGTTTAGAAAAAACGCGTTAAATAAATAGTGTTTCAATTCGTGAATTTGGGTGAAAATATCAATAAAAATTAATTTCATTTCTTCATTTTTTAAAACACGTGATGTGGGTACTACTCTCGACGAGAAATTAATGGAGCATACCAGACTCTAATCCGACAGCTAGTTTGGGAAATACGCGTTGAAGACAATATAGTAGTTCTAATGTATGAAATTGGTGAAAAATCATTAAAAAGTTAATTTCGTTTCTTCTGTCTGAACACACGTGTGTGGGTACTACTCCTGATGAGAAATTCAATGGAGCAAACAAGACTTCAATCCGATTATTAGTTTAGGAAAAACGCATTAAATTAAATTGTGTTCTAATTGTGAATTTGGGTGAAAAAACAAGAAAAAAAATTAATTTCGTTTCTTCTTTCTGAAATCACGTATGTGTGTACTACTCATGACGAGAAATTAAGTGGTGAAAACCAGACATCAATGCGACTCTTAGTTTAGGAAATACGCGTTAAAACAGATTGTGTTCTAATTGTGAATTTTAGTGAAAAAATCATTACATTTTTTTTATTCTTCTTTTCGAAATTACCTATGTGGGTACTACGTCTCTACCAGAAATTCAATGCAACAGCTTGTAAGGACTAGACGAGGAAAATAGAAGCTGTCAACTTTTCATAACACGGTCTCAACTTTCAGTACACTGACATAAGCCACTTGACTACTGTTTCCCTTTCAGTTGAAACTAGTTTTCTCTCCCAAGGAAAACATGTCATTCTAGTTGTGTTCTCGAGTGCAACATCATGACAAACTGTACACAGAGCAGCAAATTAACTGTTATGACTGCCACCCATTCTTGTCTGCGCGAACAGACGTTTATCTGGCAAAACAGTAAGCGTCGCGCGTAGGAAGAAACACTTTTGCAAAAGGAAGATGTCGTAACTGGAAGACAAATTCCAAACTGGAATTTTAGTAGAAATTCAAAATCTGTTTATTTCCAAATTAGTGGCATGCTTCTCGATGTAAACGAGACAGGATCACAGGTTGGTCAGTTTACGCTTACACTTGTAAGCACATGTTTAGTGTTGCTGGTATTTCGGAATATATACTTCCAATCCAAGAGCTTACGCAATAAACCTAGTTCTCTTATGATAAATATTTCACTATTGCAAATTAACTCTACTTACGTGGATGATGAAACTCTGCATGCATGATACAGTAAGAATTGCTGTGCTTGCAGGAACGTGTATAATGAAAAAATCTGTCTAATATGAACATAAATTGCTGTTCATCGAAACGTAAATTCTAGTGTATTACATTGCACCATGAGAAATCTTGTCGAATTGAAAAAGAAATTCTAGTCTCTTGAGATTTCCTATTAAACAGGTTTAACTGTATATTGTAGTTTTTTTACCATTGTGAAACTTTTTTTGTTTTGTTTTGACATATCACGTACTTCTCTCAACTTAATACCAAGTTGTGTATCTAAGAAATAATAAGTTTCTGTCAGACATTTCATAAACAACACGACACAAAGAACTAATAAAATTAAATAAAATTCACATACAAATGCTTTGTTACTATGATTAAACCAATTTTACCAGTAATAAAAAAAATTGAGGACGTTTATTTTTCTGCAAAGTATTACAGAGTATTTCAAACATTGTGAAATCAAGGCGAGTTCGGTGTCCCTTCTCCTATCATATTGTTATAACTCTGTAATATACTAATGTAATTTATATGCCAGGGTCAATATTCCACATATTTGCTTTAGTTTGTTGGCTATACACATCATCCACTGGTAATAGAACATTCTGGTATGTATAAAGCGATAATAAATAATCAACACGTTTTGTCAAATGAGTATTTTAATGGGTATTTACAAAGTCCATGAGCGACGTCAAACAATTGTATGTGTTTAAGCCACATATATCACTAAAAAATGATGTATGTAATTTGAAATAAAAATTGATCAAGAGGAATATCACGTTCCGAAAATAAAAATTCTGAGTAGTAATAGTTTATAAAATACCATTTTTCATTGAATAAGGTTATATAAAATGTCTGAAAATTAAACTTTTTTAAAACATTTTTCAGTCACATTTTGCGCAAAGAATTAACAAAGCGACAGTGCACTGTAAAATGTATTAAAAAATCGTGAAATAATGAAATGAATAGTCACACAATTTATTTTGGCGAGAAAATAGCTAAAATTGTTCCAAGAGTTTACGAGTGCAATTGTATATTTAAAAACATGTTAATAATTCAGCTTAGAATACATTCTAGTCATTTTAAATAAAGAATTAAACATTAGTTTCGAAATATGATTCCCAATTCTATTAATAAAAATTCAATAATTTATTTCAAGTTACAGTATTTTAGGCTAATATGTTTCAAAGAACAATGCAAATATTCGCTTTTGCCATATTCTTTGAAAAGCATACGCAAAGAATAAATGTGGAATATAATGAATCATAAAATATCAATAAAACAAGTGCTAGGGAGGTATGGTGTGTTTTGTACAGTATTTTGCACAAAAAGATAATGTATTCTAAGCTTAAGCTGCTATTATTATTATTATTATTATTATTATTATTATTATTATTATTATTATTATTCTAAGCTTAAGCTAAGCTTTAAGCTATTCTAAGCTGGTGCTTGAAACCATAAATTCAAATAACAAAATACTCCGAAGTGAACTTGCAACAAAAAGTATGTGTTACAACATTTACACGAATTTTTTTACCTCAAAACAAGCGTTTCGCGTTACTTTCATCATAGAATATTTCTAAATTTTTAAATAGTTACATTGTAGATAACATTGTATTACTTTAAGAGTTTCTTCTTTCTGTATTAGCTTTCCACGACAACAATACCATTCTTTAACATTCTTGCAAACATTTATATTTATAGCATACGTTAGTTACTCACCAATTCGGGAAAAGTATTTAAATGGGATGTTACTCACCTGAAAAAAATAAACATATTGTTATATTACAAACAAGAAAAAATGAAACTCACAAAAACATATTGCAAATATTGTTTCAGTTACGAAAAATTATTACAAAGCATTTCTATGTGTCTAAAGTATTTGATTTCTCAATTATTGGAATTATTTTTTATGTAAAGATATATTTTTTTGCAAATTGAGAGTGACTAGATTGATGTGTTTCTTTTGCTATTATCTTACTTTGAAATATTTTGTACATTGTCCTAAATAGATTGCACCAATACCATGGTACGTAGAAATATTGTCAGAAGAAATCTATCAAAATGAATATAATTCATTTTAGCACAGTATTATCTTTATATTCAATATATCCTGCGTAAATTTGTGAAACAAGATAAGCTTAAAATTGCGCTTTGAAGTTTTGTATTTTAATGTTCGATATTTAAATAGGTTTCTTTTATTTATTTAAACATTATTCCATTTTTTAAAATATTCTTACACATGCACAGAACTTGTCCCCCAATAAGTTTTTACCAAAGAGGAAATAACCTTAGCAAATTATTTTTTTAACAAACAGATTAAATTGTGCCAAGAGAATACAGGTATTGTTTTGTATTTTTTTTAAACACACAATCTTTCCAAGTTGAAATCAGTCTATTGATTTTAAATAAATAATTCAAAACCAATTTCAGAACTTAATATCAGAAATTTTGCGTGTATACGTTCGTCTATCACAAACTGTCTAATTTTCAGTACCTGAACAGCGTTTGGTTGACTTGGGTTATTTAATAGGAGAATATTAAAACATGCAAACCATCTTGGTTGATATAATACACGTAAATATTACGAGCATATATAATCAAAACACCAAGGCAAGATCTAAAACTTTTCTTCCCTGCTCCTGCACGATTGTTAATATTTTTGTACAGTTTTATTGATATATTAATGTAGGGGTAAGTTGCCTAACCCCCAGTCATTCCCGAGGTCCCAATTAAGCTTCGATTAAAACAAATAATTGCTATAACAATCGTTCACCGTAATTGTTTTCTTTATAAAACGAAATGTTTTAGTTACATTGTTTCTGGTAAAGAGGAATGAAAAAAAACGGATAATTTTAAGTCTGTCCTAATTGTGATATACATAGGTTACCTAATTTGGATTCACAGTTCCCTAAGATATATACATGAGTGTTAAAAAACAAATAACACACAATTTACATCAACACACAATAAATATGATCTAAAGATTAAACTTCATTTTTCTCACATATTACAGACACTGCTTATTGCTTAATAATCCCTTGTTGATGTAGTAGTTTATCACCAGCGCGAAATATTTTTTTTTACTACTTTCGAGGGCTTTTCTTGCAAAGTGTGTTCTTTGTCATGGCCGCACCGGAAATTATTTAAATTCAAAAAACCTGAACCATTCTCATTTTCAATTTTAGCGAAGAAAATTAATTAAATGAAATACCATATCAACGATAAAGATACTTTATCACTTTGAATAATACATTAATACACTGCCATTTACGTTGATTGATTGATTGGTTGGTGATTTCGCGTTTCTTCTTGGGTGGTGGCGGAGAACTTTTCGCCTGGATGGTGACGTGTGGTAGTTTAGAGTATGTAAGTGTAAGTGTGTGATAGTAAGGGATGGGGAAGAGGAATGAATGATCGCGCGGTCTGCGGCGAGTTCGTTAGGGTGCTGCTCCGGCTTTCGACTGGTGTTGATCGACAAAACCACGGAAAACTGTGAATCAGAGCAGCCGGTCTCGAAAATTCTCCTCCAGACAGCGATAAAACTCGACCTTGCCTCGTCTAGCTAGTGTCGAAAATCCAGCCACCTTCGGGACTACAATCTAGGACCTCCCTATCAGGGGAAGTGCAGTAAATCAGTTGATGCACTTGGCCACCTCTCCCAGTCATTTACGTTAACATTATCATCGTTTTCATACCGCGAAGTGTTACTTCAGGAATATACGCACTAATTTGCAACCGGTGGGATGGCGGCGGACCTAATCAGCCTGTCATGTCAATCGTGCGTGTCCACCGCTCGGCGGAGCGCTCTTCGTATTTCGGTCCGCGCCACTCGGCCAGCGCGCTCTCGCGTCAGCTCTGGGAGGGAACCGTCCGCGCACACGAGGCGACGATCATCGCCACCCGAAGCACGCCGACACGGCCACGCTCTCATTCGCCGCCTCTAAAGAAAACGGTGCGGGGGAATGGCGTACTTCAAGTGTAACAGAAATGAGAGATATCACCGGAACGAAGTTCTTTTGTAGCATCCATTTTGAAACATACAGGTTTTTTACGCATGCTTTACAGCTGTACATCTTCGCGCCATAAGAATATGTAAAGGGGTTTTGCAAGGGGATGCTAGTTATAATAACAATAACTATAATAATATCAATAATAACAATAATAATAACAATAATAATAATAATAATAATAATAATAATAATAATAATAAAATTGACATATTGGGCATTGGACTGTCGCCGGATGCAAAATTAAAACAACAAATCGCACAACCACAACCGAATGAATTAAAAGATTAAAACTATTGTTCAACATTATCTACGGCTTCTAACAAAACACAAACTTTATTTATAATAATGTATCGTAATAAACGAAGATGTGTAACACCTTTGGACGAGGGTATGAAAAAATGTGATTTTGTTTATTTACTGAGAAAACGTGATTTAACTAAATATTTTAAAAGAATATTGAACTCGAAACAATGTTACTATCAACAATTCCAAGATATTAAGTATGTGATCAAGTCTTGCCACTTGCTCAAGACTTCATAAATATACTTAATTAAATCAAGTATTCTCAATAAATAGAAAGGAATATCTTTTGATATTAACGGAGAGAATTGTAGTTTCCCAAACATCATTATAAAAGCAACCTAACGCATTACTATTAAAAGTTAGAAAACTAGTACACGATTATGTTAATAATAGGATAATAGGATAGGATATTAGGATAATAATTTACCCTAAGTGACTGATACTAATAAACTCAATAACTATTTCTTTCACTGATCATGACTAATGGTGTTAAATAGGACACTTCAAAATAATGAATTTTGAAGCACATTGTGAACAAAAAGAAAGAAAATGGGAACAAATAGATTTTTATTGTGGGCTACAAACGTTGTCTAATCGTGTTACATTATTTTTCATTTTACATTCCTTCTCCCCTAGAGCTACTTCTGAAGATTGACATTCTAAATTTGTATGTTGTTTGAACTAATGAAATTAGATTGTTGATGAAAAAACCTGAAAAGATTTATAACACGTTCGTGAACTTAAATACTTGTAATACTTTAGAGTTTGTTCCAAGAAGTGTTCTAAGAACTTTCTTTCGGGCCGCAGAGCATATCAAGTGCGCCAAACCATTCTCAAGGGTATTCGAAAGCCCTTAGTTCTTATGGCACCTCATCCACCCTCTCCACTGCCTTCCCCGCCGAGGTCTTCCTCCTCTCAACTGCATACCACTCGCGCTCGCCAATGGTCCACGTGCTGATGCACCAATCAGCATTTTGTGCGAGAATTGGCCCGTGATTATAATAACATCCACGTCTTTCCGCACTTATGCGTATGAAAGGGAAATTATCTTGACCTTTGTCTAACAAGAATTGAAGATACAACCGCTGCCAAGAAATGAACGTCCAATACTCCCAAAAATGTAATAGCAAAAATACTCTACTTTAATGATGATTTTACGATGGCTATTTTACTTGTGAAATTAAAACTAGTAGGGTTTAATTACAGATACAAAATGCTCCCATCAGGGCGGTATATTGCTTTCTCTATCCGATTTCCCCCCCACTTGTCCCTATTTGTCAATCATAAACTATGGCTCATCTCTCTTAGGGACTGGTATACATCGATCACTATGTCGATGTCCAATAAACCACGTCTGTACTAACGCATAATTTCTTTATATTTTAACGTAGCTTTCAGTTATTACTAATATTTGGTGCTTTTTGGAACTCTGTTGGATATAATATCAATCGTGGAATAGTGAATATTAATCATGCTTTGGAAATATTCTCAAATAAATTCCCTGCTCGTTTCGCGAGTCGATACAATTTCCAAAGCACTCATGGTATTACCTACGATAAGAAGCAGTGCGTTCAGGTGGCCGTGTTTCACGATTGCATTAGCGCCTGTCCAATTCGGATGATTTATTTTTTAACTAACAATATAAAATGAAAGTGTAACCAGTCACTGTTACATGAATATTTCCTTTCTTCATTTGTAGAGATTGAGAGTGAGTGCAGCAAATTTTATCTCTACTACAGAAATGATAAATGCTATAATTCCGGTTCGGGTTAAATCTTTGTCCTTATAACAGAATGTACATCGAGTTTCTTTATCTATGCATTATAAATAATGTAAAATTTTTCGTCCATACAGTTCGGTTACACTTTAATGGAGATTTATTGCACATTTAAAAGGTTTCATACATGGCTTTATTCCCGAAGGAAACTGCTTGAACACTCTCAGTCAAATCTCTTTTAGTGCAGCTCCAACAGCCGTCGGAGTCGTGTTGCTGTTGTAATTACGTAATGCAATTCTCGAGCGAAGTTTACGAAATTTCAGAGCTGTAACTATTCTTACTCTCATTAAGTAAAAGTGAAAGTACTTGCTAATGAAGTGTTGCAACTTCTCACAACACCTTTAAGTTGAAACATGACAAAGTAGGGAATGAGATTAAATTGGTTTCTCCACACGTGGCATTCTAATTCTGGTGGTAATATTACGAATTCAATAGAAAATTATTTTCTTCATTGAAGAAATATTTTAAATTCAATTTGTAATTAAGTGAACAAGATATTCTAAAAATAAAATATTGTTCTGAAAATGTAAATATTGAACTCAATACATTACACATTGGATGTGTCGTGTGAAGGAACACAATTAAAATATTTCGATTCGATTCCATTGAAGAGAATAAAACCTAAGTCTTACAAAGTTTGTACAGTTGTACGAAACAACTACACAAGCTATTGCAGCCATTCTTAGAATCCTTATTTAAATCGGATTTATGGGCTGCGTTTGCGAGGCCATTGCTGGAGCCGCTGTCGGCACCGCGCAAACAAACGTTGCCCCCTTTCGTACGAGGCAGCGGTGGTTCCTGCGGCGGCTTTCAAACGGCTCAAAACGAATCAGCCCGCAACAGCTATTATCGCTATGACATGTGAAGAGTTGCGTATTCGAAGACTCTATGGATAATAGGATTCACCTTAGCGGGAAAGAAAAAAAACTGGTGATCTTCAAAATGGCACAGATTTTCTCCCACTAGAGAGTGTTCATTCTTTAGAGTCTGAGCTACTTGGGTTTGCCTCTCTTTCTTCCCAGGCGGTATGTATCGGAGCCCAAACGAGCCCCTCGCGGCACCTGCCTCTCCTCTAAGGCCTTTCCAGTGAGGAACACCTTCCCGCTCCCCCGTCGCAGCGAAGGTCTATCGCGAACTTGTACCTAACATATTGGCCTATGGTACGGCTGGGTGTTATCTCGGTGCCTGTACACGTGATCTGGGTGGAGGGATTCAGTTCCTCAATTACACACCTAGATTGCACATCCGTTGCGTGTCAGGCCAAGAGATTATGGAAGTATTTGATGGTAGATGTTGTACACGAGGTATTCTGAACCCCCCCCCCCCACTAGTACGCCTCATGAAACAATCATGTCTTACACGGGTTCCCGACACATAACTTTAGCTCACCTGCCACAATCCTCTGCCCACTCATTTGACAACATTATGCGTAACGGTGTTGCGGTTGTGTAACATATTAATAGTTTAATAAAATTGATAATATATCTATACCCGACCTCTCTAAGGACAGTTAGCAATTCATGACACTGTAACTTGAACTGTCTGCATGACTTCGACGCCACTGTTCTCCTAGTCACGATGATAGTTACTCACAGTTACACAAAGTTACTTAAGTATTACTATATATTAACATTGCTCTCAGTAATGAACAATGTTCTTAAAATTAACTAACTACAGAAAATATTAAAGAACATAATATTTACAGAACGCATCAGTTAGCTCCATGATTTAGTACACTTTCATGTAATATCCACATCGAGAAAATAGTATTTTACCAAAAAGACATACATTTTTTATATTAGATCAATTTTTGTGACTCCTAATAGTAGAATGGAAATGTATCTTTATAAAAGTCATTCACTTAAATACATAAACAGTAAAACCTGGTTCTACATGCATTTGCCACAGCAAAAATTTGAGTTGAAGTGAGAAAATGTTGTGACTCTTCTGAAAATGCACAATTTTTAGCTCATTTTCACGAAAACGTGATCTTTCCAGAATCTTTACCAGACATCATTTGAAAAGCTAGTACTCACAAGTGCAATAAATTATAAATATTGTAACTGAACACATTAATGATGTAAGACGTTAAAAAAATACATGTGTGTAATTTTTCAAAACTTGTAAGTTTATACCAAATGTGTTAGTGTCAAGATATTCAGTGCAATTTATCGTAGCTGTACACAAAGTTTTAAGAAATAGTTGCAATTTAATCTATTAAATTGCTCATATTTTCCTCCAAATTACAGAAAAATTTTCCAAAAATGTTTAGGACTTTATAACTTAAATAATTCTGAAAACTGATTTAATTTAAAGGAAAAAATCTCTGTCTTCAATAAGAGGTTGCGTAGTGAGATCGGAAAAAATGGAACATTTGCATTTTTCGATAATTTAACGGTATAATTTCAAACTATGCCAGCTTTATAAAGCTAGTTTACTGTATTCTTACAGGATTATTAAAGAAAAAATGAAAATGCCCTGGGACCATCATGTGAAGTATCTCCAAAATTCAAAGGATTGTTTTCAAATACGTAATGGGACCACATCGATCGAAGAATGTCGATATTGGAAAAAATACTACATATAATGGTCTTAATATTGTTCACCGACGGGTAAACGGAGGGGCAGATATTTTGCAAATACATTTTTCCAGTAAAAAGGGGTCCCAAAAATGTAAATTTCCGTTAAAATCTCCGAAAGCATTTTGTGAGGCATTACATAACTTTCTGTTTATTATGTATATTACTCCCAGTATGTACATGGGAATATAAAAAATGTAAAATCTTCAAGTCAACAGATAAATGTAATCTGCAAGTCAACAGATAAATGTAAAATTTTTGTTCCGACGAAAATTATCAATATTATGATGAAATGGTTGAGATTTCTCATTCAATATCAGATTCAAAGATAGGGAAGACACGCTACGTATATTCTGTCTGAAATATGTGTAAATATTCTATATTGCTGAACAATGTGGCAAAACTTTATTTCTGGCCTTTAAATCATCGCGCATAAGACCCGTAGGTGTCAATTTTGGCAATTGATTCTTCAATGTACTGCATTTGGACTACATATAATAGTAATAATTATAATAATAACAATTATAATAATTAAAAAAATACTTTTTGTGTTGTGTTTCAATTAGATGGCTTTAGTTACTCGTATGGCGAAATAAATTCCGTCCCCTGCTCTCCGCACTTTTATCATTTTTTTTTCAAGCAATCATTTCCCCGAGCTGTGTCTTCTACAGGCAGCCCTGCAACGCCGTTGGGCGGGATCGTCGCCTCTTTTGTTGTCCCTGTGCAATCGCGCATAGTCTCCTTAATTGCTCGTCCTTGGGCTATTCAGGGCTGAAATATGCGCATTTAAATTAAGGCCGGGAATTGCTTCTATCCCGCGTGGCGGCGCGCGCAATATTAACTGATTTCGCCGTTTGCATAACGAAACAAATCAGGTTGAAAGATAACACCTGTGAAATCTTCCAATTAAGTCTTTTGTTTACCTCTGCATGCCAGAGACAATAAGTGGGTGGAATATATTTCATAAATGGGTGATGCCAATTTACCTTCCGAACAAGTCATAAAGCGTTTTACGAAATTAATGTGCAGCGATTTTAAGAGATAAATTTTATTACTTAACAGGATGAGTATCTTTATTTGAGTGGAGGAGTACAATACACGTATTTATCGTCTCCTATACTATTTCAGTGGTATACATACCCTTTACGGCTGTCACAGCAACAGATCTTTACAAATGAGATCTCTCATGAAAGAGAATTTCTCGGAGATGTGACGCATTGCACTTTGACATTAATAATATGTCGGATTTGTTTAAAAAATCCAAATATTCATGTCGAATGCAACCCGCAGCCCCCTGTAAGCTATAGTGACTCCTAAAGGAAGCGATTTAGTGCCTAAAAATAAGATTTGGAGGCAAAAGGCTCAAAAAATGTTCCCCACATTTTTGGACATTCTATTCAACTTTTGCTGGTTTGGTACTTATCGATACTATGAATGCCACTTATTACTATGAATGCCCTGGGTGATTGTGGGCATCATTGTGTTGTCACACTTAGAAAGCTTAGATAACCTTATCGTATATTATTAACGCTTTTTTGTGTACACCGTGTTTTGCGCAGAGTGACGAGGTTTATCTGCATAATTATCTCTTCAAGATTCGCTCTCACTGCAACAACTTCAAGTACTATTGATAGTTGCTTGATTCCGATGAAGATGGTTTCGAATGCGCCTAGTGAAAACATTCATTTAACATTTTGACGAGGTCTACAAGTGCTGTGTACCTAATTGTGGAGGGATGTTGGTGTATAGTGAAGAATGAAGACGTGTCTGTTTAGGTTTGGTTTGTGTTTTACCTGTACCAGCATTTTCGTTATCAGCAGTGATTTGGTGAAACTTTCAAGTCAGTGCGTTCAGTCGCGCAGCATTCCCAAGAATAAAAAGCTTTTTAGATATGTTTGTGAGTATCACGAGAAGAGAAAATCTGCCAATGAATATTGAATAAATACTTCAAATATTTTCAAGGAAATGTGAATTGTTCCAAGAAATCTCTCGATAATACTGAATAAATCTTTAGTGAAAATTGATTTTCAACATCACTTGCATTGTTTTTCTTAATTTTTGATATTGTGTTAGTACATAAGAAGTTACCTTTATACATTTTTAACCGAATAAATACGTTTCGTTAACAACTTTTCCTCTTAAAATAGGGTAGCGGAGAGTGTGGGATTTGAAATGTGACAAAGCTCGCACGGGTACGCGGAGGGTGTAGGGGAAAAGTTGTGCTATGGCACAAAGAACAAACTTTTCAAGTTAACTAATGTAAAATAGCTTGAAATAAATTAACAACAAAAATAAAAACGCGCTATTCTAAAATTCTATGTGAATGAATTAAAAAAGCAACCAAACTAAAAATTTTGTTTTTTATATTTTATTATAAACTGTTTATTCACAATTTTTTCCATACATAAACATTCATTACAATATAGAAAGACTAGCACAAGTCACTCGACAACGGCCAACGATCACAATCCAGACGCACGTTTTAAATATTGGGTGTATCTGGAAGTCTGTACATCAGTGCCCAGCTGTAAACTCATGATGTAAATAATACAACGTTCGTTATTTAAGTTAAGGTGTCAAGTCGCTAAGATATTCAATACGTAAATATTGTTTGAGCAACATTTCCACGTGCCGAATTGAACTCTAAGCGTATTGAATTGTTTCTAATGGTAACAAATGGTATTTATTACTCAAAGGTGAAAATATTAGTGTTCTTTTTCTGCATACATGTAGAAAAGACGATGAAAACCTAGTAGTTTACGATTTATCACACTATTTGTCTTTGCAAAAAGCGCAAGTTGGTAATACAAGTAGTAATTGTTAATCAAAGAAGAATAACTACCGCACTTTGGAAATTTACGTTCACCAATAATTAATTCTTGGAACATTTATCTAATCGGAGGTTGCTGGTGTATTATCACCCACAGACATGTACTACCACCAAATAGCTCCCTGAAATGTCTCGATAACATAGATAATATCGCTCCATGCCGATTATTTCAAGACTCAATATCCAATATCAAGCCCTAATGAGAGAATAGGAATGTTGAGAATCATTGATAAGCTAAGTGAATCTAGTTATTGTAAAAGTCATGAAAAATTCCAAACGAATTAATTTACATTGGAGCAGGAATCATTTATCATAAAAATAGAGATAGTGTTTAAAGGTCTTCAGTCTTTTGGAAAAGTGTGCCATACCTAAATTGTTTACCGACAACAGCAGTCATCTAACGATTTCGATCCGTCAGGAGCCACGAACTTGCTGTTAACTCACGAATTACTCAGCGCGATAGAAACTGCAACGTTGCAATCACGATCTCTTCTCGCAGTCAAGTTGGCACAAAAATTGCAGCTTCTGAAGCTGGCCATGCTCAAATCATTTAACTCTAGTTGAAAAGTTCAATTTGCTTTTTGTGAAAAATATTCTCGATGACCTACACTTCTTTTTGCGGAGAAAGGCTGCGCCCTCCCTTCGTGCCTGGGCCTAGATTGCAGGGACAAGTGCCTGGGACAAGCAGCGTAGCTCCGAGGAAAGGAGCTGCGGGAGCGACGCAATTCATCGTTCCGCGGCATCCGCGTCTCGCGTTTCGGAAGCTGTTTTGAGGCTTGAGGCGCCGCTGGCCGCCGGCTGCCCTTCGCTTCGTTTCGGAGAATAACCGCGCGCCGGGCACTCCGCCAAGTGGGAAGCTGCTCGGCGGCAGGTGGGCGGGCGGCTGCCTGGCGCGGCTGACAAGTGGTTGGAGCGCACGTGGAGGCACACGCAGAGACAAACTTTCAGAAATACGAATATTCCAGACTCGTTTGAAAAGTAGCCCGCCCTGGAGTGTTGTGTCGCTCAGGCAAAGAAATTTTGCTCGATCGTACCACGTTAGGCACTAATTTCAATTTGGTGGATTAAATGTATTGTTGCGGAGTGAGTCTTCTGAAACGATCGGCAAATGCGTTGGTGAGATACGACGATCTCAAGGCCGCGTAACACCGTAAGGCGGTTAAATTTAGCTTGTATTGAGTCTTGCCTAGAGCAAAAACCGCGCCATCTTTGCGCGCAATATATGGAAGATAGATTAGTGGCTTCCTTTTCTAAAAGAAGTACCGCATTTATTCGAGGAGGATGAATGGGTGATGGTGGGACAATATTACATGTTTTCGACACATGTAACGTAACGAATGCGATTTTACCATACGACTTTACTCCCCCCCCCCCTACGATTTAATTTTAAATATGTTTTGTGCGATTGTCTAGTTAAGCCTGGATTTTACTACGATACATACGTGTTGAATCAGCATTCATTCGAGTTGTGAGAGTCATTTTCATGACTCGAAGAGTATATTTAATGGGTCAATAAGACACTATATGTGAAAACACTCTTCCACATTTAGTATATTATTTGTAACACACTACATAATTATTTCCAAACATTATTATCTTCTTTTTAGTAAACAATAACCATATATCAAAAATTTATTGAATTATTTGAATGAAATTAAGTTCTAACTCAAAGAAACGTTATATCTCAAGTGCGAAATACATAGAAAAGAAAGTTTAAATTATTTAACACTTTTTACAATGTTTTACAAAATAAAATAGAACAAAACTGACATTGTAAAATAACGTAGTACTTCTTGGTTTCACAATGATAGTGGCGTTTGACACCACGGAATTCTAGAGATTATTGGATAGAGTTTGTTGGGCAGAAGATAATACCCCAAGTGGACGCAAAACGCACTATTTGCATACTGTTCGTTTTCTCTGCAAACAAAGCATTAGAATAGAAAAGAAAACAATTCCATTGCATATTCAGCATATTCAATAATTATCTCTTGATACTCTAATTTAATCGCGCTCAAAGGGTGCAATATAATCGGAAAGTAAATCTATTTTCACTGTTTGAACTCCCTTTGCCCGTAATATAACTTAGTTTTTCAATTTAGTAATGTAACTAAATTATTAAAATGTTAATGAAAGTTCTAAAAAATGACCCTCAAATTTAAATTAACTGAACGTGAAATATAATTTAGAATATTTGTTGAGACTTTTGATTGGCCAATGAATTTACACGGGTTTCTTGTTTAATAATGTCTTTGCCCAATCAAAATAATGAATTACACTCAAAATGGTTGAATGATGAATTAATTTGTTTACAGTTATTTCCGAGCAAAATATAAACATTCAAATACAATAAATTATAAACATACCATTGAGAATTTATGATCACTGTCTTTTACAATTTTTAATTTCTAAAATAATCACCATTATCTATTTAGCGACCACTACTCACTCGAAGTTATAGAAAGTACAGTCTCACAGTTAGTTGTTTAAAAAATACAATTCATATTTTGCGAATTGCAAAGAATTTTCTGTCCACGACACCCTGTTCCATCACCTCATTTGAATTCGTCCAGCCGTGCAACAATTCCTTTCACCGGTTCCTTAGTTCCAGACGGGTCCGTGCGAAAATGAGTGGCGTTTCGGGCACATCCTCTTTACTTGCCGCCCCTCCCTCCGCGCGCGTTAGCTTTCCGCGCCGTTGTCCCTTTCATTGGCCCTTCGGCGCGACGGCGGGAGGTGGGGCGGCGGGCGGCGCTGGGGCGCGAGCGAGACAGGGAGGGGGAGGCCCGGAAGCGAGTGGGCAAGCAACGCAAAAGATAGCGGGCAGTGAACGGGAGGGGCGGAGTAGCACGAGACAATGCCAGAGGAGGTGGAAGGAAGCCGGGGAGAGAGAGAGAGAGAAGAGAGAAGAGAGAGAGGAGAGAGACGACGGGAGGGAGATGTTAGGAGAATACTGTATAACAAATCAACATGATCAAGGAGCGAGGAAAAGGATTTATCGCATAGATGACTTACGGAAGAACATATTCCAGCAAGACAGACGAAAGAGGAGAAGAGTGTAACGAAAGAGGAGAGTCGAGGCGGGACAGAGCAGGATGATATTAAACAGAGCAGTGAGTTGAGGTATAAAAGTGTATATCGGATAGGTGCGGGCATGACGAAGTTGAGGTGGAGGGGGAGCGTTTCGAGGCGGGGGAATGGAAGGCAGCGAATGGGCCACGAGACTCCTCGGGAGGGCGACTGGGGGATGTGCTCGTGCTGCATCGGAGAGCTCAGAGGGAGAGAGAGGAGTGGGCGGGATGGGTCTAATAGAGAGAGAGAGGTAGGGTGAAGCGGATGAAAGCGGCTTGGGACGGCTGTAGAAAGTAGTGAAAGAAGAGTTTGAGAGGGGGCGAAGTAGGGGTGGACAACAAGTAGCGAGCTGGTAAGAGGAGCCTCGAGAAACAATGAGTGTTGAAGGGGCTAAGAAGGTTGAGATGTGTCAGCGAAGGCAGAAAAATGCCAGAAATGTGGATGAGGGGCGGGAAGGAGAAGGATGTGAAATAGAATGGAGAGGTGGAAAGTTAATAAGAGCCAGCGGATGCAAGAGTTGGGAGATGGGAGGAAGGGTTAGGGGAGAAAGAGACTGGATAAATCCACGGAGGATAGGGAGTATATCCACGGAGGCGCTCTGGGCTAGATGGGGAGGTACAGTGAAGAAGAAATGCAGAGGGAGCAAAAAATCCAGGGTGGAATAGGAAGGGTCAGATCTAGCTGAAAGAGGTAGGCCTACAATGGGGCGGAGAGGGTGGGGCAGGGCACAACGGTGACACGAGACTGAACTGAGACACAGTTGGACAGAGGCAGGGTTGGCGGGGAAAGCAGAGAAGAGGGAGAGCCATGTCAAGGAGGATCGAGCATAGGTGGGATAACCGGAGGCACGATGTGGAGCAGAGAAACGAGGCAGGGCGATGCGGCGCTAGGCAAGGCAGGGAAGAGCGAAGCAGGGCAGGGCGGGGAAGGATAAAATGAGGCGGGGCGATGACGGACGGAGCGGGGCTGGGCGGACAGAATGGTGAGGGGTATCATGGAAGGGTGGGACGGGGTAGGGTGTGCGGGGCTGAAAGGGGCAGAACGGGGAGAGGCGGGAAAGGAAGGGCGGGGCGTGGAAGGGGGTGTGTGCAGGGCGGAAGTGGATGGGAGCGGCGGGGCCGAATGGTCGGGGGCCGACACCGATGGCGCGAGACGCTCTGACACAACGCGCAAGCCACGCGGATTATTTTCGCTCGCGCACAATACGCTCCCGATTCACAATGAGTGCAACGTTACACGCCTCAAAATACGCCCATTCAATTTGCATCAAAATGGTTTATTTTGGTTCCTGTTCTCGCGCTCCCGTTGTGGAAGCCTCTGCGCCCTTCGCCTCGCGGCGCTCGCTCTCGGCGAAGGGTTTCTTTCTTCCTCCTTCTTCCTTATTTTCACCATCTTCGACACTCTGTTAATTCTTTCTTTTATTTATTATTTTATTTCTGTTAGATCCTTGGCATTTTGCCATTTTGAATTGTGAATTGAATTTTGACTTCAATTCTATTTACGCTTTCTACATGTACACATTTCTTGAGACCAAGAGAGGTGGCTCAGGGCATCAACTGATGACACTTGGAACCGGGAGATCCTAGGTCTAGTCGGCGGCAGGATTTTAGACGCTATCTACGTAGATAGGTCGAATTCAGTCGCTGTTTGGAAGAGAAATCTCGAGGTCAACTGCTCTGATAGGTAGTTTTCCGTGGTTTCTATGATCAATACCAAAGTGAATGCCGAAGCAGCACCCTAACAAACAGGTTACGGGCCATGCTCAATCGCTCCTTCCCCTTCGGAGACCTATCCTCATCCCTTATACGCACTGCACTTGCACTCACTTCCCGAGAGACAGGTCGGGAACTTTACACTTGTCCCGGCTGGGGATATACCTGGTTGAGGAGTACCCCGGTAGCCGGATCTTGCCATCCAGCCGGGATAGATCATACGAATATCACGTACGAAAAAAATGCACTACATTACCGAGACTAACCACCCTGGCGGTTGGCATGCCCGGGATCACTATTCAAGCAATAAATTAAAAGTAGTAACATTTCTTCACAAACATCTGTGATCTATTTTCCTCGTCCCTCATAACGATTCAACTTGTGATTTGATTAACGATGTTTCGTATTACTTCATACATAAAACACAACTTAATACAAAAAATTACGCTAAATTTATATCAGATACAAAGATTTATCATTCGTGTACATGTTACTCATAACCCCACTCTTTCTTCTCCCAAAACTTTCTGTACTATAACATCCCCTTCTCCAGATCTCATATATTTTAGCCATTAAATTTACATTCATCTCCTATTTATCTCTCTTTCCATACCACATCTCTAGCATTACCACATGTAGCCACAACCACACCCATCACACGTACAAGCCTTTATTTTCTCTTCCCTCTCTCCTCGTATCCTCCAATCGTTTCTCACCACCGCTAATCAATTCATTTCTTCTTCTGCTTACTTCACTACCACTTTCTTTTGGTCTGCAACAGCGCTATCCTATCTCTGCCATTCTGGACCCTCTCAACCCCCCCTTGCCCCGAGGTGAACGTAAAGGCGCAGTTGCGTCGGCGGCGGCACAGAGAGCGGATAATGCGCGCGGCATAAAAGCGATGCGACGCGCCTCCACCGGCGCCCCCGCCGCCCCCTCTGGCCCAGCCATCTCCACCGCTGCCGCGCCTCCACCTCCATCTCGACGTGACGCCGCCCCCGCTCCTGCCATTTTGGCTCCACCACACCACCTCCACCTTGAGGTGGTGTTTCCCCCCCGCTCGCACTGTCAGCTCTGGCTCCACGACGCGCCCGATGCCCTCTACTCCACTCACCCCGTCTCCGCTTTCTGCTTCGTCCACTTGCACCCTTCTGCGGGAGCAGCCACGCCGCTCCACTTTCCGAGTCCGGGCGCCTCCTTCCCACATCTGCCTCTTATGGCCCGCGTCCCCTCACTCCCCGGCTCCCACAACCCCGGCGACTTCACATTCACCACCCCGCTGGCACTCACCCCCGGCTCTGGCCCCTCCTCCATCTCCCTCAGCCGCCGCCTTCCCATCGCGCTTCTCCACCTCTGGCACCCTCCTTTCCCCGCCTCGGTCTTCAACTTTCACCCCCGCCCCCCCCCCCGCGCTAGCCGTCTCGTCATCGCACCCCCGCCGCCGCCACCGCGTCCACTCGCCCCCCCCTACCGCGGCGCCAGTCCACCGCCTTTTCCTTTAATTTATCGCCGCTTATTTACATAACATCCTTGTTAATGTGCGCAGAGCGCTGGCGCCGCACTTGCCTTTATGGCTGTCATTAACAACGAGCTCCCTGTTCCCCGGACGTGCGATTGTGAAAGGGGGGGAGAAGACCGGTGGTCGGCGGAGGGCGGGAGGGGTTGGGAGGGTGCGGAGGGGCAAATAAGTACGGAAAATGGAATCGTGATGCGTAGGGTGATAAGAGTAGGAAAGACGCTCTCGGTGATGAGTGTAAGTTATGACTCTTTGTTGCCTCGGAGCCTGTTGCAGTATTGTGTGGCGGGGGTTCTGTTTTCGCTGAGCTTTCCTCTGTGAGTGAGCTAGATTAGTTGCAGGTAATGATAGCTTGACGTTCTTTGTTCGTGGTCAATGAGCGAGCTTGATGGAAGTTGGAAGTGTGTAACCGTACTGTCAAAATTCGCATCAACTGCGTTTACAGGGAACGAAAAATAATCAATTCAGCTCCCTGGTTTCTAACTGATTTTTTGTCGTAATGGGCGAAACAAAATTGAAACACGAATAATTATAGTAGCTATTCTTAGAAAAGAATATCAAAACAAAACTTGTAAAGCAATTTGTGTATCTTCATATCATGACAAATGGAGCAAAAACATTAACGAGTAATATATTGTAGCACTTCATCTGTTATTATCATAAGATTTATCCTTATATCATCAAATTGAATAATGCATAAACATTATTCAATTCGATGTTTTACAAAATAAAGATTACTTGCTTTTATTTTTTCTAATTTATTTTCAGATTTGCAGAACATAACGTGAAACTGCTCTATAATAAACTGTCATAAACGTAACACCTACGGTACGTATAAACGTTTTATGTAGGTCATATTCACTCTACCCTCTCGTGACCTCAACATAAAACTAGTATTTTTTAATCTAAGGGAAACGCTTCCATTACAGCATGGCAACACCTCCTTCCCTTCCCGTGAAATAAAAGTAAGTTTATTTCTAAGTCTCCAGAAATTCGTCCAATACTTCAAAAGGGCCATTCGTCTTTTGTAATGGGCGCTGGAAACAAAAAAGGAAGTCGTTTTCCCAAGTTGTAGCCTCCCTTACAACCTTCTTCTATTAACTTTATAGGACCCTCCACAAACCTTCCTTAAGACTGGCAGGAGAGGAGATGAGATGGAATGCAAGTAGTAAAACAAGAAAAAGGAGGAATGGGCGTCTGTTAATGGAAATATTAAACTATGCCAAATATATGTCGATGAGTGGTTTGAATTCCAAATTACAGTGTCTTGCCAAAAATAGATTGCCACAAAATTATAAATAATTGCCATTAAATATTTATTGATTTAGAATAGCAGAGACAACCACAAGTAGTTTATATAATTTGAATTTGAATTAAGAGAAAATCCAGCTCTACAAGTGTTTCGGGACTTCATCCCATCATTAGTGGCTCCAACTAACAGAGATTAAGCATGTGGTAAATCCTGAGATGGCGCCATCTTAGATGGCGAGATAAAATCCGTTCTTAATATTGGCAGATTCATCATATTGTTATTAAAAAATTTATTGCAAATTGCATTGCACTAGTTTAATATACAAAGTTGTTTCTTTGTTACAACCCTTGATGAATTTCACTATTCAAACGTACTCCATGGGAAATTGATCGATAATATCTCAGCTTCAGGAAAACAGTTTAACTGCATATATTCCGAATATAATAAACTTGCACTGCAGAAAATTAGAGGATACTTGAAAAATAACAATTGGTGATTTTCGAAACTCACAAACTCCCTTTAAGGAAACCCGGCCAGCGACCAATTCTCTGCTGGAAGCATGAACAAACAACCAAATTCACCGATATTTCAGTTTTCGGGCGTGTCAACTGCCATGGTCATTCGTTCCGTATGTGTGGTGTATTTCCTTCAGTGAAGGAGGCGGTATCACGTCCTATTGGTTGGTGGGATCCGGTGCCGACATACAAGTGGGCTTGCGGATTTCGCAAGCAGGTATCTCCCATCGACCAGGACCAACTCTAAGCTCGCCTCTGGCTTGCTCACATACGCGGTAGTGTACGTAATGCGTCAGCGGTGAGAATAGGACAAGGAAGAGAAAGGAAGGATCGCGCGCGTTCCGTGGTAAATTTCTGAAGGCACAGCTCCGGCATTCGCTTGTTTTTGATCGGAGAAGCCACGGACAGCTGCCGATCAGAGAAGTAGGCCGCTGAAATGCTCCTCCAGACAGCGCCCGGCTTCAACCTAGCTATGAGTCGATATTCCAGCCATCTTAGGAACACGAACAGAACCTCCCGGTTGGATGCACTATAATGGCGTCAGCTAATGACTGCGCCACCTAAGCCGGTGCAAACAACAAGAAAAATCAAAGTCGCAGCGGTGTACCCTCTGCCAGAGTCAGGAGGGAAACCGACGCGACCTGGGTTCTGTATAAATTATTACAACGGCCATGGAGCAAACGCAGGGTAGACAAACAAAACTTGATTTAATGCGGCGGAGTTTGGGGACACGGGAGCATCGCCTTATCTCGAAACTCCGTTCCCGAAGCGTCTTCCCACAATCGCCTTTGGACGACCTCGACCCAGTCGCAAACCCAAGAAGCGCTTCCCCTCCTTCGACGCCCACACCATGGCTGGCGCCTCGGCCAACAACTCCTCACCAACACGATCTCAGCTGGGACGGACTACACACCATTAATCATTCCATTCCAATGACTCATCCTCGCTACAGTCAGTGTGAATCATAATTCAGTAAGAAGAATGTCAGAATGAAGCAGGTAAGTACAAGTATCAAGTATACTCGTACTGTGTACTATTCGAACTAATCGAAGATTGGTTCTGGTCGAACACGAGGAAATTATGATGATTTGGTAAGTCTTAGAAATTGAGTAAAAAATACGTGAGACGTAGTAAAAAATCCATTGTACTTCTAGTCCTGATTTTTATAAACATAGGATAAAATGTTTTCCTTAACTCTACGGGGTAAAGTGCCTATAGTTTTGTTACAAATGAAACACATTTTGTAAGTGTGTTCAATGCAGCGGTGATAATTTGAAAATGTTTGAGGATAGCAAATAGAAATGAAAACAACATATAACATTCAAATGATAAAAAACTCACAGAAAACCAAAACCATAACAGAAACGAAGAGTGGAGTCCTTCCGAATTTTTCAGAAACTCATATTACTGTCGCTTACATCACTCTCTTCACATTGTACTGCACTGTATATGTCTCGCATAATATTGCTAATTACAGACAAATCACACTAACAGCGAACGCATTATATTGTATATCTTCGACATGACATGAGATCACATCATATCTCACAACTCTCCTATATTACATTTCCTAACGCCTTTATTTTTCTCAAAACCCTAATGACCACCCAATTTAACATCGAAATTTACGGTGGACAACCTCCTATGTGGCAGAATTGGCAATTTTTACATTTTGGCATCAATTATCAAAATTGGCTTGTTCTTTAGTTTGATACGAACATTTACAAGTAAACTAAACTTAAAATAGAAAATAAAAAATCTACTGAATGATGTTTATAATATATTGAAGATAGAATATTTCATGTGGTAAGAGTCATAGGGCAGGTTTTCATAAGGCATTTTCAGGAAAACATTACAATAAATAAATATTTAACACTATTATATATATAAAATAGAATACCTAAACCTAGGCAACTATACATTATTAAAATCAATACGTGCTTTTCCTCCCTCCAGCAATTTTTTTTAATAGGAGGTTGTCAATGGCAATCTGAATTTTTATTATGTCCATGCTTCCTGCCTCACGTCTCCCACCCCTCTCCCGGAGCTCCTTTCTGGCAACAGCAGCTTCTTCAACGCTTCTCATCCCGTTCCTCCTCCTTGCCCCCTCCCTTCCCGCACGGCGACAGAACCCGCGGGGCGCCGGTCCCGCTTCCCGCCGAGCACCGCGCCGCTCCGGCCCCAGAGGGCGCCGCTGAGGACAGGCCCCCTGCGGCGGCGCGGCGCAACTCCGTCCTCAGCGGACGGGAAATGGCAGCAAGGCGATGCTCGGCCTATGGGTGCCGTCGATCAGAGCAGGCACGGCCGGGAGCGGCAAGCAAGATCATTTGAGAATGGAGAGCTCGACAAACGAACGACAAAAGACAGACGTTTGTTTCATACGCAGAATAGTTCAACTGTATTAAACACTTATACCAATAGCTATTAAAGCGTTCAAGCAAAAATCGATGAATCCGTAACAAAAATGAGTAAAAAAAAAAGTAGAATTTGGAACGTTATATGAATCGCAGATCTGTCAAGTGTTTTTCAATGTGAATTCAACATTAATCCCATAACTCACAAAACGTCTATAACATTCACAGAACTCTCAAGAAGTTTCACCACTGCCAGGATGAAACCGCTGCCCATAACCAAGAAGAACTCACCAGTTATCGCCTAGTAGAGTTTGCCCAAGCCTCCGCAGCTGCCATTCGAGGATCATTGTGCGCACTATTTGCGTCTTACGAGCGACCTAACGGCCGGGCCAGTCGCCACTTACGAACACATGAAGCAAACGACGACCTATCTGCACTCATAATGTCGGTTTATAAATTTTACGAGTGGTATAAAGTTTCGTTTACTCGCCGCCGGAGCTCCGAAGAAGACTGGGAGGCAGGGGAAACTTTATCGGACGAGGGAAAGGAAGAAGGGAGGGGGGTTAGGACCGTCCATTACTCCACAAGGAGGGGTGGGAAGTTACCATGAAAAAAATCCTTTGTAATGATCGGAGAAACCATGGAAACGCACCAGGCACAGCAGGCAGCCTCTAGAGTGCTCCTCTGGACAGTGAATGAATTCGTCTTAGCTATCCAGCTAGTGTCGACAATTCGCCACTTTTGGAACTCAAGCCTTAGAACCTTCCAGACACAATCGCTCCCGCTGAAAGGACAATGAAAATGAGGTAAACTCAACCTTTTCTATTCTGACGTTCTGATAAATTCTTAACACTTTTTTTATATATTATATTATTTTTTATATATTTATATTTATATAACGTCAATTTACGTTATAATTACGTCAAAGAACAGTACAAATTGTGTGCTATGTATAGAGGAGAAGTACCACTATGTACTCATGTTTAATGTACCAATATGTGTTTCACTTTATGGGGATCTTATTTTATGTTTTAAGCGGGTAATGCCTCTTATATGCTCATTCAAACTCACATCCATATTCAAAATACTTTCGTCAGAATTTTTACGCTGGAGACTTATCGAATACATTTTAGGTGCCTTTTAGCACACTTCAACCTACTGGTGTGAGGTAGCTTCTACTCATAGTCCTTTTCCATGGTTTAACACGGAATAGTATTACATACGTGAAGGGCCTAAATAAAAACTAACTGCAAAAAGCACTTTGTATTTGCAAAACCTTTTTTTAGCGTATATTCGTCTGTTAACACGATCCTGCAGATACGCATTGCTTAATACTCTCTCAAATTTTATACCCAAGACTCTTTCACTATGAGACTTTTGAAGAACCTCCTCCTCAAGCAAAGTGGAAGAACACGAGAGCTAGATAACAGTATGATTTTCGAGAGAGATGCACGATGGTGGCGATAAAAGCAGCGTCTAGAAGGAAACGAACTTGCAACGCACCTGACTTCCCTTCGTAAACATTTTATAGCTCGCATTATCTTCGACTGGTAGGCGTCAAACAGGAAGCCATCGCCTAAGCCTTCGGAATTCCGTGTTTTACGGATGCTATCAACGCGTGCACCTGGAGACGAAATAACACAGGGGGCAGGATGATAATTTTTAAGGTTCAATTCCGAAGAATGAGGCCTTCGCCTTCCCATGGAAGAGAAATTACGCGTCTTTATCGAAACTTTTTGGAGATAATAAATGCACCAATTCCAGTTTGTAAAATCTAAGAGTAAGAAACATTGGAATTCATCGGAAAATACAGTAAAACATTCTCCTAAAACATTCAAAAACCAGTACTAATTATGTCATTTAACATCGCGTATCTTTAATATTAGAAAAAATTACTAGTTCAAAACAACGGGGGATAATTTAAAAATCTCATAATCTAAGGATATATTGACCCTAAATCTTCAAACTATCGTTATTTTTTCTCCATGTTCATAATGCTGATAATATTTTGAGGGATCTTTCTATGGCGCGAATGAAGTACGGGCTCTTAAGGTAGCAGTGATGCCATACGTGGCGCTTTCCTGTTGTACTGTATGGATTCAAAGCTACGCGCTTGATTGTGACGACGAATACCGCAATGAGGCGGAGCGCTAGTTTGCAGGATTGGTAGTTTAGCAATGAAGTAGTTTGCCTCGAACTTTTACAACTGCATGAAGCGTGTTTTCCTAACTATCCTCAAATCTAAAACTATTTCTCCGAGACTCCGATACACCCCAAACGTTTCTGTTAAGCTTCTCCTATTCTTTATGATTCGAAAGGTCATTAAAATAAATATTTCTTCCTGATTTGTTAAAGTTTACCACTATTTCAATTAAAATACCCAAAATTCAAGCCAACTACATGTAGTAGCAAAGAGGCCAAACGTCTTGTTTCCTTTTTAGCAGTTCATAAATAATAAGTTTTCATTACCAAATCAAATATTTAAAACGGCTTCGACCAAAAAATAAGTGGAGCCCACGGGAACAAACTGATTTGATTCACGGGAAGACGAGCTACCTCGCGCGGGGAGAGCAAACAGTCCTCTCCTAGTAAGCATAGAGTGCGATCCCGTTTGGAAATACAATTATAGTTAAATAGTTACAAATATTAATAAACATTTGTTTTTCCTCACTATGGAACATTTAACCCCTCTTCCACTTTACGGTTGGTAGATCACGTATTCTAAATTGTGTGCAAAGGTAAAGAATTAAATTTCAAAAACTGTAAATTATTAAAAGTTTCACCTTATAAATATCAAAATGAAGAAAAGTAAAAGAAATTAAATTTAACTTTAACGTGATTGAAACCATAAATCTAGAAATACAAAACAACTAAACACAGGCGAACAAACACAGGTGAACAGCCAAATGCGAACTTTCTAAGCACAGTACGATATCACAACCGGAACCCGTGGCACCGCAGCTCTGACTGATCCAACAGCCAAGCGTACCCTTCCATACAAAAATTAATACATTCTAAGATGTTCACAACGATTTATGGTAAATATGTAACGTAATCCATTTATTATTTTGCTAATGTAATTGCTGTAATGAAAAACTATGTTAAAAAGTATTAAAAACAGTTTTGAAATCTTAAACCGGGAGCTATGTTTATTTATCAGAAAACCGTTAATGCGTAGTGTTTCATTTTTAACCTCAGATGCGCTATATTCGATTCGAAGTGGTGAGAACCGTTTTATTTAACAAATAAACAATATACATCCTTTCAGAGAAAAGCACTGTTGAGCAATTGGGAGTATCAGAATCAATGACAGAAAGAAATATAGAGAGAAAACAAGGATAGACTACGTAAAACACTATGCCCATTTTTCGTGACTTTCGGACTGCTAATAATTAAATTTTTGAACATTGCTGTGGAATATTCTGTGGTATCTGAAAAGTAAACAAAACATTGCTTGCTAAATTTAAAAAATGAAGAACATTGTTAACTTCAAAAATCATGCTTGCCGTATACAAATAGCCCCTCCGGTGCTCAGACATTTAAACCGTGTAATCATATAATTCTTGGAACGAACAATACGATATCAATCTAGAAAGTAAACGATGCATATTTTACAATAGCCCAAGGATTCAATATTTCACAATTTTTTGTAACTTGAACTATCATCATCGGGTATTAAAACATCTCATACGATCCTCCGAAAGTTAAATAAAGTAATTACAAAATTCTGCGAACGTTCAACGTGATCAGGAGAGACTCGACTACGTAATTATGTATTTGTTGTATTTCGATATTTTTCAGTTCTCAGAATTGTGCTGTTGGCAAATCAGGGTAACCCTAGCAAAATATTGATCTTTTTTTGTAACATACTTTGCATAATTATGCAATTGACATATTTTGCCAGTATTTTACATGTTTTGCATTTTTTATCCTACTGATTTTCTTAAAATTTATTTCACAAGCAAATATTTAATGAATTTTCAAAAATTATTTTGAACCAAATGAGGAATGTGTAGACGCGGTCGGTCTGGGTAACCTGCGTGTGCACAACATGTAAGTTGCGTCAGGAGAGCGTGAAAGCTGAGGATATTATCTTTCGATGTAAAGTATCCATGGCGTAGTGATTTGTGAATGAAACCAGTTAACGAGAGATACTGATTGTGACGAACGTAAAAGACTACGATGACAAAGATACAGAAACAGTTTTCCGAGCATTGAATTCTCACTTTTATACAATGGCTACCATTGCACTGGAACCTAAAAATGCAATATTCAAGAAAATTATTCAGTAGGACAATCCATTTTCATTTTAAAAATTAGTTTAACTCTTCACTACTGTTGTAGGTATTAACTCTTTCTATTTTATGGAAGCACAGCTAGCTAATGACGATGCAGGTTCCGTGTAATCTCTACTGATAAGGTTCCTATTTACAGCGAGCAATGAAAAGAGCCGCTGACATATCTGTTTCTCAGAATTGCCCCTTCTGACCTGACACTAGCGTTAATGTTCCTGTGCATTTCATGTGAAAAATCTGGAAGCCTGGTGCATAAACGATCTTTTCGACGATTTCAAATGAGTTTTACAAAAAATGATGACTGATAAGTGTTAATTCGAGAGAAATTGTGGTATAAAAAGTATTGCACAACCATTCGTAATCGCGAGAACGTACGTGCTATTTTAGTTGTTACATATTCTTTCGGCACCGCGGTGAGCATTTCTCGCGTCGAAACGTCCACAGCGCCGTTGTCGCCATTCGTGCCTGCCCTGCCCTCTGGCGGCGCGGCGTGGCAGCGTGCGGTTGCCGATTGCGCTGCTGCAGCTGCTGCAGCTGCAGCTGCTCCGCCTGCGGCCACTGCCAGTCTTCGCCCTCAACGGGGCAGCGGCGAGCGGGTTCGCGAGGGCTCGAGCTCTGGCCACCAGAACGGAGCGCCGCGCGGTCGGGGGCAGCGAAGAGGAGTGAATACACTAAGCTGTGCTGGGCTTTCGCAAAGGGACCAGTGTTATAATTCGTGATGTTGAGAAAATTATTGTACTAGTAATAATGCGAACAATGTGAAGATTTTGATGAAAAAAAAAGATTTTGAGCGTGTTTGATAACAAAATATCGATATTTTAATTTCTGTTCGTCCTATCGACCGACACTCCGACAGTCTCACCATCCGACTGTCCCAAGGCCCAACCGTTCAATAGTCCGAATTAACAATACTAATGCCGGGAATGTTCACAGACTTTCCTTTCTATTCGAGTATACTTATTTCTCTTTCATGATGGGTAACGTGAGAACTAATGCAGACGTGACGTTAGGTTAGCGATATTCGTTACTGTTATCTAAATTCAAACCTAGATTCCATTTTTCGCGTTTCAACCAATTTTCTCTTACAATTTCACGCTTCAAAACATTTCATCATGCCTCATTTGCTTGGTTTGGCCTTCGTATTGTGAGTGAGGGTCAACCGCTCAATATCAGGAGGGCGGCTGTAGGCTCAGGGCTGCCTCACAACCCTTGACTGTGACCTCCACACCTTGACCCCCATTCTTGGTCATTAACCTTCAGTTCAACTCGGCCTTCTCGGGTTCACTAACTGCTCTATTGTGCGAGTTGAGAGGGAAAGGGACCCATATAAGTTGGGGATTGTGATATTCTACTCGTACCATTTTATTAGCACATGTAAATACAAGCATCTCTGGCCGCTGACTGACCGCTAATAGAACTGTCAGAGATGAAACCTATGACCTATTTATTTTCTTCTGGAAACAGTTTCGTTGTTGATCGTATTATTTGCGTCAGTCAGGGAAAACCGTTAAACAGGCGAAACTCGTTTCGTGACACTTAATAAAGAGTTTTAGCGCCAGGAGTAATGAAACATCATTAATCTCTATTGATCAAGTGACTAAGGAAGTAATGCGGTGGCGAGGGACAGTGTTCAAAGAGCTTTAGTAATTACGTATTGCGTTACGCATTATAACAAAAGAAGCCTTTCAAAAGTTGAACAAATACGTTGCATGGTATATCCGAGAATGTAGACAATAATATTAAACCGCGATACCAGTCAACAGTAAAGAAATCTCTATTATGCAAGAGCTTCTGGCCCTGCACGAAAAGCATGCAGTCTGAAATTTAGAATCGTCTTTTTTTTAAGAATGTAGAAAATAACAGCGTTTGCTATGACCATAAAATATAACCCAACCTAAGCTACGATTTTAACTTTTTCTGCACACTTACCTGTCAACTTTCCAAAATGTTCCTTTAATTATTGCTAAAGATGTGGATGTTGTTAAGGGTTAATTGAAATTGCCTCACACACTAGAATCGTTTCATAAAAATTAGGAAAAATGGAATGTTTCCTCTTTTTAGTTGGTAATTTTGTCGTTCGTAAGTTCACCATAGAGATTGCGATAGGCGTGCACTATTTGCAGAGGTATAAGGTCGAGCTTTAGAATAAGATAAGACATTTTGATTCCAAGGTTCATCTCGTGACCCTTTCTGCATAACGACGTTACCTTATTCCTGGCGCTAAAACTATCTTACAAGCAGATAGCCCGGGAGATTACAATTGGAGGCCTTTTCCCATCGTGTATGGTTAAACGCGGTTCCCGGAAGAAGGAATACTTGCACGCATACAGAGCTTGAATGAGATTACTAGCAATCTACGCCATCTCCCTCTCCAATCCACCAACTCCTTCCACCCCGTTCAACCCATCCACCTCACCAGCATCACCCACAATTTCCTCCCCATCCAGTCCGTCCACTCTTCTTATGCCGTACCCCTGTCCACTTCGTACTTCTGTCCACATCACCCATCTCCACGCACATGTGCATCTTCTTCACTCCACGCGTCCACGTCGTACACACAACTAGCCCACGACTGCCACTACCCCCCTGAATCCCTGATCTCCTACTTTCCACCTCCGTTCATTCCCTTCATACGTATCACCACAATCCCTGCCCCTATCAAACTCGTCACCCCTTATCCCCGTGAACCCTCGTCAACATCCGTCCACTTTCACCGCTAGCCTCACCCGACCTTCCTCGATTCTAGTCACTAATTCAATTTATGGTTCATGTTTTCGCGACAGAAGTATTTTCGCGGAGGAAATGAGGAGGGATAAGAACCCAAATTTATAGCTGATTTACCTTTGAAAATATATTTTATTCCATCGGAGCGAATACTTTCTTAAACATTCTTGCCAAAAACGCTCATTTCTTTCTATATTCAGAATGCAACTTGTATATGTTTTAGCGTAGAGATCCCAGGCTTAAGAAAACGCGTTCAGAATACACGTCTTTGCGTAGCACGTCACAAACAGTTTTAACTGTTTTTGAAGTAAAATAAAGTTTAAAAACCTACTCCGCTCCGTCTCTCTGCCTCCCTCTCTCTGTCTCTCTCATTCTCTCTCTTTCTCTCTTTCACACACACATACACTCACCCTAATGGCAAGAGGGAGAACCTGGAAGGCTCAATTGGCGACCTCCGACCGTATTCGGCTTGCCGTTGTCGGACGTCCTCGGACATTTGGGGCCCTCAGTCACCGTCAGTCGCCGTCAGTCACCGTCCTTCACAGTCTTTCACCGTGCGTCACCATTCGTCAGCCACGTGCAATGATCGTCAGTGACAGTCCGTCACTGTCAGTCACAGTTGACCACAGACGGTGACAGTCGGTCGTCGTCTATCGCCGTCGCTCACCGTCAGCCACCGTCAGCCACCGTCAGCCACCGCCAGCCACCGCCAGCCACCGTCAGCCACCGTCAGTCACCGTCGGTCGCAATGTGCTGCTATTGAAGGACGATGTTGTGTAGGAGAGAAGGTACACGTATAAATGTGAAAACGTCAAGCGCACAGACATACATGCCATAAAGGAGATTGATGACAGGAAAGTACGAAAGTGGGCAGATGGAAGGCAACAACACAGACTGGCCGCGGAAGCCTGCACTCTCGCCATGCAGGTAGGGCGACAAGCAAGGAGATAGGCTCGTGAGCATTCAACACGCTCGCAGAGTGTCAGGTTGGTGAACAAGAGCGCCGAGTGTCGCCGGCGAGGAAGAGATCGGCGCGCGGCGCGGCGCGTCACGCCCCACGCACGGCGGGCGCGCGCCCCCGGCCCCGTCGCCGCGACGCGTGGCACGCGGAGAGCGCCGGGCGCGTGTCCGGTCGGGCGGCAGTGTTGCACGGCCCCCGCCCCCCCCTCATTCCTCGCCAGCGCTGCCGACCACGCGCACGGCGCGCCATTTGCTTTTAACGAAATGCGCTGTTGGAGAGTTTGGTATTCTTGATAAACAATTAATAATACACTGGTGCAAGATAGGTGTCAAAGCACTTTTCGACGTCATAATTTTTTTATTTATTTTCTTTGGTACCGCCCGGCCGGCCAATTTGCAGAGCAACTGCAACCTCGCGTTCCCACGCCGCCGGTCATCGCGAGTCACATTCACCGTGTGCCAAATGAATGGAATTAAGACACTGTGGGAGAGATGGACGCTCCGATATACAATTAGTGATACACTGGTGGAAGCTACGTGTCCACGCAATTTTCCTCATCGAACACATTATTAACCGTACGTAGGTCGACCAGATTGGAAGGAAATTCATTTCGGACAACAAGAGTCAAATTATTTCAGCCGAAGCAATCGTACTCAGAATATTCGAAAAAGAAAAGAAAATTCAGATCTTGTGAAATTTTCATTTTCTAACAGAGTAATTATAGATAGAAACATAGATATAGATATAGTAATTATAGGTAGTTTGCCCGCATCAACGTTCAAAGCCTTTCCTCTAAGTGTCCGAAGTTTTAGGAATAAGATAGAATAAGCTGAGAGAAATAGGCGTCAAATGAGTTATTAAGTACTGTGAAGTGCAGTGAAGAGCTTTCAAGTGCTGATCACTGAAAATGGAAGTAAAACAGTGTAGTGCAGAGAAGTATAGTGAATGCGATCAATGTTTTTTAATCTAATTTACCCAATATCTATGTAGCTTGTATTGATTTTTAGTATCACCAGCATCTAACTGTTGTATATCATGATAGAGTTGCAATAATTCTGATAATATTTAGTGATGGTATAATTATAGCATCTCGTTGTGTGTTGTATTATTTTTTGTATTATTATAAGTGTAATTATTGTTACTTAGCTTTGAGCAGGTCACACCTAAATTCACATAAAATAAATGTATTAATGTATAATTTCTTTAATTATTTACTTTTGCGCGGTTCAACAATTTTGGAATATATACACAATATATGTTGCATAAATTACACTCGCGTAATTTAAGATAAAAACACAAAAGTATATATTACTTTTCTTGGAGACATTTCTTTACTATTTTGAAAAAAAGGAAAAAAATTATCTTTATTGTTACACCATTAATATATTCATTATTTAACATTTCACATAAAATGTATTAATTAAAGAAATGAAGTGGGCGATTGGAAAAAAACTTCCATCTAAAATATGTGTTCCGACTAAGCCTTTTCTGCACAATACTTCTAATATCTTGAAATTATTTATTATTATTGTTTTTAATATTATTATTATTAATTTCGTTATTTATTTACGTTTGTATCCATTTTTAAGAGAATCTTAAGTCATTGTGTCGTTATTTCCTTTAATATTCTCAATCATCATGAATAAGTGTTTTTAACACAAACATTCCTTTGTAAGGAATATACTACATTGTGTTTTCGCATCGCCAATGCCAGATATATTTGGAAATTTGGTAATATTTGGGTTCGCTCTTTGTTGATAAATTGTAATCCAAAGTAGTTTCAGGAAATCAATATTCATTTTAACACTGAGGCAGTGATGCATTCATTTTAACACTGAGGCAAATACATGCATTTTCACAGAATTATATGTTCCAAGAAATTTCAAATTTCATTTTCTTCGTTCTTTAATGACAAACTTCCAACACACGGAACGATAACAATTTGAAATTACCATAGAGATTGAAATCGATTATACAAGCACGGTTATATCTCGAATATTTGTAATTTCACACTTATAAACAGGATTTAATATTCATAGTATGTGCAATTAGAAACATTATATAAAAAAATAATTTCTCAGAATGAACTGCATACCTCACTATTTATTCGCAAATTGTGTCTCGGTTTCTAATTTTGTATGAAAATTTATGTTAGCTGAATTAAATATATTTAGAAAATTAATCCTCTATGAAGTTTTCTCCCACATTGAAGTGAATATACATATTCTGAAAAATAGAACACGACATCATTAAAAAATTAATATCGAAAAATTGGTTTCTCTCTATTTAATGACGGTGTAAGGTAGAATTGAAATTTAGTTGAATTTAAAAGTCGAAAAAGGGTCTTACTTCATATTTACAAGCACATCACCATCATTTTCTGGAAATATTATTTAAGAAAAACTTTGGACCAATTTATTGGCTAAATTTTATGGCTAAATTTGAAAATATTCAGCAGCCTCTCAATCTTCCAAAAATTCAAACAAAATTTCAAGTTCGAGGCCCTGGAGTTGCCACATTGTTTGCTGTGCTTCCATTCTGAAGAAAACTGTGTATTCGCTATTGCCACTAGAGTTGCTCGCCGACGGACGGACGGAGATGAACGGTCGTACAGCCACAAACAGACTGTAGGACGGCCACGGTCCGAAGAACACCGACATATTGGTAGAGACAATTACGACAGACACCCCGGAGTGTAGATCTTTAGCAATACTGTGGGACACACGTTATCAAACAACGCTTTGTCGACATGAAGGAATACAAACATGGATTATTGCCAAAATCGTGACATCAGGGTTTGGAAAACTACGTTATTTTCTCTCAACACATATATGAAAAAGTAAAATATAAAACATTAAACTTACTTCCGTTTGTTGGATATATACTTTCAATTTATTCATACACTGAATATTTACATAATTTTGTAAATAATAGTGGATTGTGTTAGTTTTGAGATTAATGACCTCACACCTCGAAATAAAATGAGATAAGTCTCGATTTCATAAAAAAATTATCAGAACAAAAACTTAGTGCTTCTGTCATGGATGAAAACATTATACGAGTAGTTTCGCGAAGTCACCTACACAAAACGCCATACAAATAAGTGTAAAAATAACGTTAGTCGCGGGGTTTATTTTATTTGAATTACAATATATACATAACTTTTAAAATAAGACTTTACAAAAGTGATACAAATATGTATATAAATATTAATTAAACTATTTAATCCACAGAAAATGAATTATGGAAGATTCTGTTGCTATCCAGCTTTATTCCTCTTTTATCAGATTATTACATTTTTACTTTCCCCTCTTCTTTCACTCCTACATTAAATGTTCATCTGTGATAGATGATAGAATCAATAACACCATTATTTTACATTTGAAGTAAAAAAAGTGTTCCTTCTTATGATAAAGTTAACAGTAAAGTTTAAAATAAAATTAAAGAAGTGAGCGTACAATGAGAGAGTATTTAAGGTTACCGGGCAAGTCATCTATTTTGCAATAGTAAGTGTAAAGAACGCTATATAACGGAAGGAGAAGATGTGCCATTCTCTTCTGGAACATGAAGTCCGACGCTGGCCAATATGTCGGTTTCCGGGGTTTTCTCGTAACAAGTTTTCCTGCTAGCTCAGACATTTTTAACCTCCCATCTGGTTTCGCGTCATGTATGGCATGTTGTTCATTTAAGTGTGCTCGTATGTGTATTAGCGTGTATGTGTAAGGGGAGAAATGGAGAGCAGGGAATTAGAATGAGGAATTATCACCTACGGAACCTGACCCATATGTTAGGATACTGCCGCCGCCACATTTAGTACTCAAGGTGGTCGTGGTACCACTCAAGCACTCCTTTGCTGTAGATGGGAGAAACAAATCAGAGCAGATGTGAGCAGCCGACCACTAGCACTCTCTTCCTGTCAGCGGCAGAATTCGATATGGCTATCTTGCAAGTGCCAAAAATCCGTCACCGGCGTCGGAACTCGACCCAAAACACCTCCCAGTAAGCAACGAAACAGCGACTGCGACCGCAGCAATTTTGCCTCCGAGCCAACCCCTGCGATCAAGAAGCGTTAGATTAGCCCCGCCCAGCCGCTTCGCGGGGGGTTTCCGCGTCGCCGAAGCCCCCCTAGCCCGAAGGATTGTCCGTGACGGCCTTCACTCCCGGCGCGCCGTCCCGGCGAGGCGCCGCCGGGGGCCGCAGGCGGCGGGCGGCCGCGGCCGCCACTCCCGGCAGGAGTAATTACTCGTAAAACAGGCGGGAGCCGCCCGCCGCGCCCACGCCCCGCGACCGGCCAACGACGCCGGCCAGAAGGGTGCGGTCCGCTCGCAGCCCCGGCCGCGCCCATCACAGTTTTGTTTAAAATCGCGTTGCAACTGCGCGCCGAGGCGGTGCGGGTGGTGGCGACGGTTGAGAGGTGACGGTAGTTCTGGAGCTGGGGTGGTGGCGCATGATGGCGGTGGTGGTGGGCGCGGGCGGTGGCAAGCCGGGCTGTTGGAAGCGGAGGGGGGTAGGGTTGGCGAAAAGGACGGTGGCGGGGGCAGTGGCGGGGGCCGGGGGCGGGGGCGGTGCGGCAGGCGGTGGGCGGTGGGTCGGTGGACGGGTAACAGTTGGAGGAAGGGCAATGGTGTTGTGATCGCTGGTGGAAGTAATGTCATCGCTAGTGCAAGTGGTGGTGGTGGTGGTGGTGGTGTGGTTTGTGGTGGTTGGTGGTGGTAACGGTATGCCCGGTGCTTTCTGGCGGCTGTTCTGAATCGTTACTTTTTTCGGTGGTTTCTCCCGATCAACCGAATGTCGGAGTAGTAAACTAAAAAAACGTGCTAGAGACGCGCGATTTTTTCCTTAGCCTCTTCCTGTTCCAAGATGCTTTCAACCGCTAATTTCATAACCCTGCCTAACACTTAACATGCACAACAGCCACCAACACGTGCGGGACTTGCCGCATTGGTCCGGTGGCTTAGACAGTGCCCCGCTGGTGGGAGAAGGCTGGTCGGAGAAAACTCGTCGCCCAGCCGGCCTTGGAGTGTGACGATGGATATCGCTATATGCAGCGTGCATGATCACTAGCAACTCCGCGAATAAAACATTATTCCTCTTACTTAACGGAAAAAAATGACCGTAGCAGCTGCCTAGAATGCACTTCATGTAGCCAATGCACACTTGGAAGAACACGGAGGTGTAAAAGGGGGGTGGCGATGGTGGAGGAAGGGAGCGAAGAGGTGTGGAGAAGGCGCGGAGAGGGGTGGGATTAGGAGAAAGCGTTGGTCTGGCCGCGCGGTGTCTGCAGCAGTGGCAACTGATGTTGGCAGTGGATGTTGAAGTGTTTGTTCTTCTCATTCAATTCATTGTACTTTACCGTCTCCTGTTAATCGTTTTCTGCGTTTTCACCGTTTCAAAGATTATAAGATATTCTAATCTATTTCAATATTAAATTTGGCGAATTGCAGAGTGCATTCCTTCCAAGCACGCCGCAATTACACACACACATACGTTCAAATACTCAACCCTTAGTAACATCACGACACCATAGCGAACGGCATGTCTTTTCTCAAAACACTCCTCCCCATGGCAAATATTTTATATTTTTCTCCCTGCTTTGGTGCTAGAACCCTTCTTCCCCCTTCTTGGCCGTCCGGCCGGTCTTCTCTTGCGCAGGAGCGCCGTGGGGGACGTCCGCGCTGCCTGTGCTTGCGAAACGCTTCAGTCGCTTTCCTTGGCGCAGTCCCCCCGAGCTCCGCGCGCCTGAGTTATGGCAAGCCCCTTCCCTCCAGCGCCTGCCTCCGCCTTGCCTCTGCCTCTGCTTCTCGCCACTGTGCCCTGCGCCATGTCCCCACACTCTCCCCGGTCCCGTCTGCACCTCCACTCGAACCCAGTCGCCTCTCAGCGACCCTCGCCTCCGCCATCCCCCTCGCCCCCCACGCCCCGCCTCGCGCCCGCTTCTGCGCCGGCCGCTGCCTCTGACGAGCCGCCGCTTCTGCCCGTCTCTCGGCCCCGCTGCTCGCCCCGCCCTCGCGCCGCGCCCTCGCCCCGCTTTCGCCCTGACGCCCCTTCAGGCCCCGGAACGCCCTGCCCGGGCCGCCCTTCTCCCGACCCCTCGCCCCGCCCCCACCTGGCGCCCCGCCCCCTCCCCCCCGCCCTCCCCGTCGCCCCCGCCTCCCCGTCGGCGCCCGCCCATCACCCTCGCCCGCCCTCCCTCGCCCGCGCCCTCCCCTCGCGCACGCTTTTTGTGGTCACCATTCTTTCCAGTGCCATTGCTTTCAACATGATCTCGGGTCCAACCTGAACGGCCTATCCCCCCTAACTCCTCCTTTTTCCACCGTCTGCAACCGCCTTGCTCCGACTGGCGTCTCTCTCCCAACCTCGAATCCTTCCCTGCCCCTGCCCTTGCATTCGCCGCTTCCTTTTTTGGCCTTTTCGCCCTGTCCTTCTGTTTCGATACCTCCCCCCTTTCTGTCCCTATCGGCTCTGCCGACCGCCCTGCCACGCGTGAACCGGCGAGGACAATGGAAATTGTTCTTTCTCCTCCGTCCGACTCCTCTTACGACCTCGCTGGCAGTGGCGCATCCGTTGCCTTGGTAGCTGGCGGCCACCTGCTCATGTTTTCTTGCTCTAGAGGACAATGTTGTAGGATCATTTTACCTTCGAGTGATTTTCGCTTTAAACAAAAATCTCGTCTTTCGTTTTCAGTAATTTGTAGAAGGTCGGAGAGCGCTTAAATTGTTATCGCAGAGTATTGCTTACGAAACCGATCTCCCTGGTTAAATAAAATTATAAGGTAAATAAAAGATGAAAGTTCTAGCAATGACTTTTTGTTTTTTGCATAAAAATGCATCATAAGAATGTTAAATATCATTCTTGAGAGGTCATTATTGCAATAGCTGGCGTATTGTCCACCAAGTTTCCCCAAACAAAGAAATATCTTGAATGATTCTCAGAACCAACATATCAAATTACATTGGAAGGGCTTACACTTATAATATTTTCTTTTAAAAATCATGTCATAGTTTACTTCCACAAATGTGAAATAATTGTAAGAATATACCATGAATTTTATTTTTCTTAGATCACAAATATATTTCACAACTGCATTTAGTCCTAATAAATTGCACATAACTTAAAAAAACACGATGTGAGTAAGCTGCCGGGCAGTTTATTCGCAGCAAACTTGTTGTGTTGCCTCTCGCCACGTGAAATCCTTTTAACGTCTAGGGGTGGACCCTCTCTTGAAGGCTAAGCACTTTTCAAAATAATGGGTAAAAGTTTGGTTGTATTTTGTGAAGAGAGAAAGTTTCATCTTGAAATGCATGCTCAGGATTTTCGTGAAACGCAACTTTTGGGTGCTCTGAAAGTTTCTTTGAAACATTTCGGCTGGCGCAAATTATGAAGAAAGTATAGAATATAATAGTGGGAACACCCTACGAAATAAGATAGGCTAACAAAGAAAAGGCATTTTCCCTTTACATTTTGGACATTTCCGCTAATTTCGCAAACAATTGCCAACAGTTGTTAGTTACATCAGCAGGAAAAAAGTAAACTTTAGATTAAGTTAATATTAAGAATCAGGAATATGAAAAGTATATTGTGAATAACTGTAAATATTTGTTATGTGCGAAGTGAAATCACAAATGTAGAATAGCACAGTAACTTAAACAAGCTAAATTGACTGATGATGAATATATTTTGATTAAGTACTTAAATATTAGTACAAATCAATATAATTCAAGGTACAATTAAAATTTTATATTCTAAATAGTATCTAATAAGTAAATCCTTACAAAACTGAATGTTTAAAGAAATATGACTCGCACTTTACACCAGATACGAAAGAGATTGTCTTGGAAATTTACAATATTAAAATGTTTTGATGATACGTTTTGGAGAAAACCCATTCGTACTTACTATTTAACGGTCATTGTGCTAAAGCACTGAAACGGATAATAACTGACAATCTTTAATTTAGAGTTACTAAGAAAGTAGAAGGGTTCATATAATATAATTGTGAGATTAAAAAATTTAGTGATGACTAATAATTTCCATTAAAATTGTTTAATATGTTCATATTATGTATTTATAAAATCCTTTAATTAAATATCAACTAAAATATCCAGTAAACAAGTAAGTAAAACAAATAAAGCACAACATAACACTAAATGTATGTGCAATATACGGTCTTTGGTATAAATGGAATGAAATGTGGAGAGATCGTCAAAACGTTGCAAAAATAAATCTATTTATTCCACCACAAATTTCTTTAAAACGCATTTGCAAAGTGAAGTAGCAAAAAATTCCTCACGAAACTCAGTATATTTCACTCAGTATATTTTGTCGCTTCAAAGAGAATGGTTCATCGGTAGAATTTGGCAAGTTCCCAAAACAAGTAAACGTCACAATTGAACATATTTTAGTGTCCGTCTATGCTAAACTCAGCGAGCACTCTGAAAAAAGTCCGCGTCCCAAATTATCTGAGTGCCAACATTTTTAAACGAAGACTGCTGAAATGTTTGAACTGCCGCGTGATTCACTTAATTCATACCGACAACGCAAGAGATTTACGGAGAGAATTATAATTTTTGATGAATATAAAAAATGGCAAAAGAGAACATAAAATATACATATGAAGGTAAGCACGGACGGGCACACGGGTATAAAATATCACACACACGCAAAATATCACATACACTTTCATACGTACATTTAGCAGATACAAATGGTTATGAACGCATACATAAAAAAAACTCAAACACCTTTACACAGATTTCAAGCAAAATCACTTACACCACTACATACAAGCACAACCGCTTACGGACGCAACCACTTACTGACACAATCCCTCCATGAACACAAACATTTACGCACACAACCACCTACGGACACAACCACCTACGAACACAACCACCTACGGACAAGCACGTACGAGCACATCCACTTTCACTACCAGACGCACGTCCAGCCCAACGAAGCGGAGCGGTATTCATTAGCATCCGCACAGAAGGCGGAGGAGACGGCACGATAAAAGAATAAGGAAAAATCTCTGGGATATAAGCGGAACAAAGAAGAAACGCGAGGGGGAAGGGATTAGCCCGCTGTGTCCTGCCCGCAGCGCCTCCTGAAATAGCGGCGCGCGCGTCGCCCGGCGCCGACCGCGTCCTGCGACTGCTCACTCGGCCAGCGCGCCGCCCCGCCCCGCGCGCGACGAAGCCACGATGAATATTCACGCTCTCCGCCCCGGACGGCGCTCGGGCAGCTTCTTTTTCTTTTTATTTTTTTCGCGTCTGCTGCGCTCCCGCCGAATGCCGTAATGCGTCTAATCAACCACGTACTCCCGCGAGCTTCTTTTATATCTTTGTTACACTAAATGCGGTTTATTTATTATTTGTGTGTTGTTTGGGATGTAATTTGCGTGTGTTGGCAGAACTGCCCTACTTCCCAAGTCGCGTATCTCGACATGACCGTCGTCGGGTTTCCTGTTTATGTTGAGATATAATGATGGTGATGGACAGAAGTAAAACATATAAAACCGAAAAGAGAGTAGGAAAACGGGAGAAGCACTAAGAAAATTGACCCAAAAGGAAATTTTGACATTGAAATAATCAAATCGCTACCTAACTGAATAAAAACACATTTAGAATGAAGTATTATGGGCATTAAAAATCAGCTTCCAAATGCTGATTCCCCCTATACAAGAAGTAACGAGCACCTACTCCGAACCTCACGTCTGAGCCGCGGTGGATGCACGTAACGCGAGGCCCTGTGATGGCCTATTCGTGAAACAACAACAATAATATTAATATTAATAATATAGTTCTACATGAAACAGTGTTTATTTTGTTTATTTGCTTACTAGAAGTCAAACTCTCTGAAACTCCGATTTGCCAAAACGTAATAGACATTAGTACAATGCTTATTCATTATATTCTATAATTTCCCTATGCATGGAGCTATCCTTCATTTTGCGTTTTTTTGTGGTATGTCAATTCCTCCGGTCCCGTTGTGCTGCGATTGTTTTATACGGGGAGGCAATTTTTTCCCCACTGGTTGGTGCGATTCTGTACCGACTTACTCGTCTGCTTGCGAGAACTTTCCTCCCCTACAGGATCACTCCCCACGAGGTACAGTCCATTCGGAGAACCATGAAGCTTCCGATTGGTATTCAGCCATGTGTGCTAAAGTAGTGTGCGTATGTATGTGTGTTAGTGTTTGTAATGCAGAGAATGAGGACGCAAATATCGCCGCCCGCCCTTCGTGCGTTTATTCGGCCGTCATTCGCCCGGTATTGATAAGAAAAAGGACTGAAAACTACCAACGAGTGAAGAGGGCCCCTAGAGTTTTCCAGAAGCCTGTTGAATCCAACCTAGTTATCTGCCACCGTCGGAGCCCGAAACTTAGTGCTCCCCGCATCGACACTGCAGAGGCCGACAAAGCTACCTCATATATTATTCATTTTATTGCACCTTGTATTTACCGTGTTCTAATCCCTTTGAAATCTTTTCACTCGATCCACAAAAAAAATTTACATGTTATTTATTGGCCAATATAAAAAGAAAAAAGTATTTATCTATGTGATCATATAACAGATGAAATACAATTGAGCAACAGTCACAAATCCGGGGTAAACTATGGAATAACACCAGTGTTTGTTTGCAGTTTGTTTAGCACAAAATCCGAGCAACATACTGGGACACGAAAACTACACAAACTAATGAACCGACCGCACAAATAAACAAAAACCCAACTGTCCAAGTGGCAATGAAAGCAAAGGGTTACGAAGGAATTACGCGCCGTTGCCGCGAACATTTCGGCGGAATTTGTGGGGTGATTTTTCCACCCCCGCGTCCGCTCCAGGGTTAAACATGTTGACGGCCGCGACAACTTCGCGCAGAATTCCTAATGGCGCGGGAGTCAGCTGGCGGCAACATGTTGCTCCGTTCCCGGCGTGACCTGCCACGCGCCGCCCCGCCCCTCCCCGCCCACCCTCAGCGGCGCGCAAGTTGCACCGCCTGGCCCACTCCAGCGCTCGCCTGTGCGTCCTCGTCCTTGCGTTTGAGCTACCTTTGGTCCCTCCCGTTCCGGCCTTTGCCTTCCTACCCCACACGACTACACTCACTCCCCAACACCTTACTCTGCCTTTGTCAGCTCTAGCTCTCTCCACCATTCACATGTCTCCTCGCCCCTCCCATTTCTCTCCATCGCCCCGTACCTACCCGCTTCCTCATATCTTTCCTACACCCACATACCTACACGAGAACCCATGTCGTCCCTCGACAGATATAATCTTTCCACCACTCCACATCTCTTCGACATCACATGTATTCCCATTTCAACTCCTCCCCGCCAACCGCACAGCTCCCCGCAACCACGTATCTTCCCGACAGCTCCATATCTCCCCGGCATTCCCTATCTCCCCACTGGCCCATTTCTCTCCTTCACCCTATATCTTCTCGCCACCATATCTTTCCCATGACTATTTACATCACCCCACATATTCCCGCCACCAATTATATCCTCGCCACCCTTTGTCTCCTCGCCCCTGCTCTCAATGCCATCTTTCCTTCCCCTCCACCACTTTTCTCTGCCATTACCACCTCTTGCCACCATCCGCTCCCCGCCTTCATTGTCTCCTCACTTTGTCTTTCCCCTTCTCCACTTGCTCTTCCGAGCCCTTTATCATCTATTCTCCATCCATTTTGTGAGGCCGGATAGTTCACAATGCATTCCAAAATGGACGGAAATAGAACAATATACTTGGTACTGAATAATCTCGGCCAACTTTGTAATTGGTGATTTTGTTCCCTAATAAATTATTTGAGAGTGCTATCTAACTAATGCCTTAGAAAATAAAAACAATTCTGCTTGAGACAAGTAACGAAAAATATGTGTTAATGATTTATATATCACTAAAATCCACAAAGAAAAGAAAAGAATGACTTTAATAAAGAAAAGACCAGAGTGACATAAACGCAATATTTAAGATACCCCTCGCAACATATTATTAATATCATTTAATTCAAATAATTATTTCAATTTGATTATTGCGTATAACCAATTATGTGATTTATTTTGCAAGAAATTATGTACATTTTAATATTTTTCAGTTATCTAAAATGTATTTATCAAATACAAATAGAATTTTAAATAGTGTTAGTTACCATACACTCATTTAATTATATTTGTATTTGGCAAACAAATATTTTAATTTAGTGACTGTTGAATTATTCTTCATTATACAAAAAATAGCAAAGTGAAATTTAACAAGAAAATGTACGATTATTTGCCTCAAGTTTAAGAAATGTGTCTGAAAACTCCCCACATATGTAGTCAATACTTTTTAAATGATAAAAAAGTGTGCTTTTACTACAATGAGCACGTTCCAGGGATCGCCTGTAAAATCTCAGTAAAATACATGTCTCGAGATATGACCGGTATTTTCTGTTCTCTTCCCGTAATAAACGAACCATTCTTTCATTCAAAGTACATTATCAATTTTATTATCACACACGTTTTCTCAATATAACTGGTTTCTAGGTCCCCGTCTCTCAAATGCTACCCTCTAACCCTTCTTGGAATTTCTTTTATTCTTTCATACCTTCCTCACACACGATTTTTTTTTGACGTCTCGCAATCCCATCCTCCCTCACCCCCTTCTCCCTCCCCGAAGTGTCACCTGTCGCCTCCGATCGGTCCACCCAGATTTCGCGACACTTTGTGCGTGACACAAATAAGAGAGGGACGAGGAGGAAAAGCGAGGGCGGTTAGAAGACTGCGAAAGAGAAGGACGGAGAAGCTATCACTTGTGCAGCTGCCGCAACGCAAGTCGGCGCGTCGGCGAAAACCAAACTCACTGGAGGAGCACAGTGCGATGTGCAAGCTTGGAAGCGGCCGGGGGATGCGACAATGGGGCCATGCGAAGACAGGGAGGATAGGTTGGAGGACAGGGGGAGGTGGGCACGATGGACAAAGGAGGACGGAGAGGAAGAATTGACTGGAAGAAGTGATGTCGGAGAGCGCGGACAGAAAGCGAGGACGGAGAGGGAAGACTGAGAGGGAGGTCGGAGAGGGAGGACGGGGTGTGAGAACACGGTGTAAGGAAACGGAGAGGGTGGAGTGGGAGGGAGGGAGGAGGGAGTGGGAGGGCGGTAGGGGAGGAGGTGCAGGACGGAAAGGGAAGTCAGGGGTGGGAGGAGAGGGATGTTGGAAATGGAGTTCGGAGCCTAAGGACGGAGGAGGACGGAGAAGGATGGACAAAGAAAAGAGGGGGCCGCGGGTGGATGGCGGAGAGGTATGAGAGGGTTGAACGCAGCAGGGGCGGCGGTGTGGGGGAGAACGGCGCGAAAGGGCTTGCGGGGAGGTGCCGCCTCCCTCCACGCAAATAACGAGAATAAATGAAATCACCGCGTAAAATTGAATCCGGGCGTCTTCTTTTTGTTGCGCAGTTAACGCGGGCAAAAAAGACGCGTTTACTTCCGTAAGCAGTTTTAGGAAGCTGCGCGGAGTTGCCAGTCGAGCGGCGGAGTGGGGAACACGCGGAAAGGGTCTCGTGGTGGATTTTGATGGAGTTTCCGGAATGTTCCAAGTGCTTTCGGCGGTATCAATATTATAGTTACCGAACGCACGCATTAACCCCCGAGCGTAGAAATATCGAAAAACGATGTAGTCACTGACAGGGTACATGTTTGCAACGTTGGTTTTAAAAATATAGTGAAGAGTTAACGTAATCACATTTTGAACTCCGATCCGGTTCATAAGGTGTACTGAAAAGCCACTTATTTTCAATGATACGTTTTCAACATACGCAATTTATCACATTTCTGTTTGTACGGAAATAATATCAAAAAATTCTCAACCTGCAGACGACAACGTGCTTTGAAACAGTTAATATTCAGACTCGTTTTACACTTTAGATTGTATTAAGAAGGCATTGTAAGTGTCTATTTTGGTTTTTAAATGTATTCTTTATATAAACTTTATTGATTTATTTAAAGATTATTGATCTAAAGATTATTGATTACATTTATTACAGAAGTAAAATCAGACGTCGTGCATGTAAAAAATATTATTTGACCAGTGAGCAGTTTAAAAATAAATAGTGCAAACCTGTTTTGATAAATCATTTTCTTAAATTTCATCTCCCGCAACAAAAAATGTTTTGCATTAGATGGGCAAACTCTACCACAAATTATTGAGTTAAGTAAAGATCAATAAGCTGAAGTAAATTAAATGGAAATGTATACTAAAAACCATTAATTAAATAAACGAAATATCGAAATTAAATATGAAGGAAAATTTATCCTTGAGATGTTTTTGGCATTTGTTTCAAAATAATTCTCCCCTACCATAGTTATTAGAATAATTTTAATTATTTAAAATTCACATTAGTGTTTGCGCATCCACAAACTACTTACAGTGATGTAACCAAATGCATTTTAATTCCAAACTTATTTATGATCAAAATCATTAACAATTTCACCAAGCAAATTCTTTCTTCAAGCTCCTCGCACTTCAAAACAATTCAATTATAGAATTAGCAACGTTATCTTGAAATATTTTTAAAACAAACGAATTATAAACTTCACATATAAAAATTGTTGTTGCTGAACAGTTCCTGGAAATATTTTACAAAATGAAACATATATTATGCTTATACGACTAGTTATTCACATGTTACGTAATTTATTTGATTTCAAATACATACATTGCACTTCTAAGAATGTGTCGTGTTCTAAAATTTATGAAGGAAGAACAGCCTCCAGAAGGATCCTACAAATCTTCATCCTTGGACTATTTTTGTCTTTTATATAAGCCTCTGGAAAGTTTTCAGAAAAGCTTACGAGCTGTCAACAAGAGAAGGAAACGCCTTCTTAAAGTCCGAGCAATCGATTGTCCCACGTTGGGAACGTTCTGCCTTCTTCCGAAGCCAATCAGCAACACGATTTCGGCACTTACACGCGAAAAACGACCCCGGCTTACACTTCAGTAGGTAACTTGGAAAAACTCGGAGAACGAGAAGGGGAAAAAGGAAAGCTTTCGAGATGGACAGATCAAACGGATTCTGCTACTTACAGGCTTCGTCCGTCCGACAGCCATAAATCCGCCCGAAAAACAGCCCTGGCCCACGACCTTCCGAGCTTCGATTTTTTCTCGGGCCATTTAACAACGGATTTCGGAGGACGTGGCTGCGAAACGGCCTGCAGTCACCGTGCGGAGAATGAGAACAGTAGAGAATAAAGAAGGAAACCGGTAGCAATGGAATAATGTTAGGGCACCTTCAGCCGAGACTACAAGATGCGCTCTAACGTGAAGATATTATTTAATTGCCGAAGTTTTCTAATTTGGTAACGTAACAAATGAACATAAGGGTTCGCAATATGGTTGGAGATCTAACAAGCCATGATTTCTGGTGTACACATAATTATATTCAAGCAAATGTTGTAAATTGTGATTTGAAATTTTGTATCGCATCAACCAAGTGATTTCGAATTAGAATTTAATGGACTTCATAAAATATAATCAGATAATTTTTGAATTGAAACGAAATTGAATAACTCGCTTTTCGATGATTTATGAGAACAGTACGAGTTTATAAAAATGAATTTAATAATTTCAGAATTGACAAAATAAAGAAATTGATAACATATTCTGGTACGAAATTGCTTATTTTGTAGAAGTAAACGTCGTTTATGCGTACCTACCTATGCAGTTGGCATAAACTGCAGCGCGCTCCTTCAATATGACATTAGCAAGTTTGTCGCAACGGGACAGCATTCCGCTGCTCTCCCTACAAGCAATTTGCGTCTAGCCAGGCTACATGTACTAGTAGTTCTTAAACAAATATTCCCGGGTACTAGAATATTAAATCCTTCTATGGGCCTCCAGCAGCAAAAATGCCACTGTACAAAACAACATAAAATGGGTTTTCACAAAATAGCTCAAGACCAACACTGCTCAAGAACAACAAATAAAATACCCTTGAACAACACTGCAACATTTTCCACAACAACTAAATATTTTCCACAAAACAATCTTTTCGAGTATGTTGTAAGACTAAACACATATTTTCCCGCCTGCAGCAACTCCACATGCCTCATTATAATACCTAGCTAGTCTGTAGAGCCATTGCTGACTACTCCACTACTCATTCTCTCTTCGCTTACCTCTAGTTTCTAAATTTCTAGTCTGTTTGCTGATCACTTTGCGTACTCTTTCAGTTATCTCTCACATTTCTCCCGCTCATCTCTAGCAATTCTTCCGCTCATCTCTAGCAATCTCTCTAGCTCTCTCCTCTGCCCCTATTAATCCCAATTTCATCTCACTCTGCTCCAGTTCACTTCCCGCTGGTTTCCAGGTGTTCTCCCACTGACATCATTTTTCTACACCTCTGCCATTGCGCGCTCATCCCCAACTCATTCTGAAATCATCCCTTCCCTTCCCGAACTCTCCCTGCACTGTTTTCGCTGTCTTCCAGCTCTCTTCCCACCCACCCATTCCCATTCCCATTCCCCTCCCACTCCACCCGCCACCGCGCTCTCATTCCGACCCATTCCACACCCCGTCGTCACCCGCCCATCACCTGTTTTATATCTGGCGAACATCCTCTCATCCGGCACCTTGTCCTCTCATCTCTCGCCCACCACCCGCCACCCCCCCTCTCGCCCCCACTCCCTGCAGATCTCCACGCGAGACGCGCCGCGCATGTCACGTGCGGATAACAACCTCCATAATTCCGCCTCGTCGCGCGCCGGGCGCTGTCGTGTCCCGTGTCCGCGAAGCCTTAAATAGGCCATTACTTGCACCATGGGCCGCCGCAGGAGACACGCTGCTCGCAAAGCCAGCCAACATCAGCGCTGCGCTATTGACGCGACGCGACAATCACTTCGGCCCCTACGAGGGAGGTTATTACTGGTCTAATGGTCGACGAGCGGTGTGAGCAAGGAGGCGTGCCTCCTCTTGCCAGAGCAGGCCTGTTTGTCGGAGTCTAGCCATTCTCAATTGCCTGGAATATTAATGTGATGAATAATCATTTTTATAATAATAGATAATGATACTAAAATGTATCATCTTATTATTAGAAAATAATCCTGGCATGTTTTCTTTTATAATTGTTATGATGTATTTTTTAAATATTTTTTACATATTTTGAAGAAAATTATCAGAACTCCTTGATACATAATCCTAATAGTTCTGTAATCCATAAACGTTTAGTCCAATCATGACAGGACAAATATACAAATATTCAAAATTTACAGTGCAGCAATATTCGAGACAGAAATACTTGGAAGGATTTCTATAAACACGGTTGTAATAACGTGAAGAGAGTGATTGAGAGAAATGAATGTACAAGCTCACACTGCAGGATACAGAAGCGCCGAAGACTTTGATTTGAGGTGCTGAATGCGTTTTCATTATTAGTTGATGTTAATAGTAGTTTATAAGCCTATTATTATTATTATTATTATTATTATTATTATTATTATTATGAGATATACTTTACCGACTCATTATTCTCATTCGCTTGAGGATATCTCAACAAGTTTTTTTTCATGTATTTAAACTTAAAATCTCCGAAAGGTTTCAGCCGAACGGATAGCTAATAAATAAATAATAATTAGTCTCATTATCAGGTAGCAAGGGCATATTTCAACAATTCTTAGCTTCGCCTGCATATAAAAAAATGGATAAAATTGTTACAATGACTAGCAAATATCGTTGATGTATTGTCATTGATTTGTCATTGAGATGAGTTTGTCATTGTTGAAGGTCGAAAAATTAAATTAATATTGTTTTAAATTAAACGATTAGAGGAAAACTGGTTTTGAATAACATTCTATTTTACAATTATTCTTCGTTGGTGAATGTATACCGTACGTGTTATCTGTGCAATGCAAGATGCACCCTTCCGTAGGGTAAATAGAGTTCCTTTAATATGCAATTTAAAATTCTACAATTATAATTTTCTTTTGAATGTTCCTTCATTTACTAAGTTTCAAACATAAGACACTAGTCACAGAAGAACAGTCGATATTTGAAGAAAGAAAACAAACCAGACGCCAGTAAGTTGCAGAATACCAAAGAGTTCAAGAATGTTTTATCTGTATCCAATGAGATCAAAATGTCGAGCCAAAAGTTAGTTCGCGAGAGCAGCCATTCGCGAAGTCCGTGCTCTTACTTGATAGTTTTTCAAGTTGCAAGTTGCTCCCGGTGCTTCTTTTCCTGCGCTGGTCCTATCGCTGTAGAACAAGAAATTTAACGAGAAAGCTTTGTGTTCTCTCCGAAGCAACTCCGGATTTATACTTACTGCGAGTAGAAAGAAACTGACTTGACAAGAATTCGCATAGTTCTAAATGTAGAGAATGTGGAGTATTCATATAAATATAATTTACTGCAATGTACCAATATAAGGAATTCATTTTTGAAATTTCACTCGGTGAATAGGCATAAGGCTATCTTGGAATATGTCTGAATACATAATTCTCGGCATAAAAAAAATTGACAGTGTTGCAAGTAATAAAAAGGCAAAACTCGCTGATAAACAGGAATGAACATATTTTTCCCCTATAATTAAATAGAAATGTAGTGTAAAAGAAGTTATTGAATGTCTCACTAGAAGGAAAACAGAAAGGAGTAAAAATCGATGCAAAAACATTAAATACAGAACAGCCCAGCAAAAGTGACATCTCTAAAATCATTTGTTTTAGTAACTGAAGAAAACAGTGAATTATTACTAGAAAGAACATTCATTATGGAAGCTCAACCTATGACAGCCTGCACGTGAAGTAAATCATGTTGGCCACGGCAACGTTTAAGAATTATTACATTTCTCATGTGCGCGTTTAGTATTTAAGGGAAAGCAAGTGAAATCGACAATAGACCGAAAACTGTAACCAAATATTAGTTACAAAAGTATTAATAATATAACATATTACAAATGTTTAGGGAAGATAGAAATACGAAGAATCTTTCTCTGGATATTTGAGAAGTGTGTCTACGTGATGGGAGGTTGAACCCGCTTGGAAAGCATCACTCATGCAGACAATTTGTATATTTATCCAGAGGCTAGCGGGCAAAAATTGCTAAGTGGCACTACTCTCATTCCAAAGAGAAACACTCAGCCAATGTCAGAGCAGAAACCCGAAAGAATGTTTCATTCGGCCATCTGGTAACAAGTGCTTCCTCCCGAAATCCTAAGAACAAAACGACATTCAGAACATTTCGGGTATTGTTCATTAACGAAATGTAAATTCACAGCTCAAATTAGCGTTTTGATAATAAGGAATGTAAAATAACTTCAGGCAAAATTGATGTGTATTGTACTGCAAATGTAAACAGGAGAGGATATTAAGTATTTTTAACCCTTGTGGTCTCGTGAATACAATTTGTTTAATAAAATTAATACTATTAATGTAAATATTTGAGATTTCTACTTGAAGATAGTATATATATATATATTAATTGAGATGCATTTTGAAATTAAGTTCCGAAATAATTATTCCGCATATTTGTAAATAAAGTAAATTATCACCCGAACGTGTTACACTTTGTAGTCAAATACATAGGAAATCTAGGCGCGAAAAGTTATTTGTATAATTATTATTATTATTATTATTATTATTATTATTATTATTATTATTATTATTATTATTATTATTACGCATATTTTTATTTAATTATTTTATTGCTGCGAATAATATTTAATCATTCTTTATGTACACGCGAAAACAGCTTTAAGGTAAAAAATACATAGTATTAAAATTTGAGCAAAAAGGACCAAGTTTTAAATGTGAAAAATAGCGCGAACTTTGTGGTTTGCGATTTTCAGAGCTTCAAACTTTACGAACGATTTTGGTTGAACGATTGAGTTAAACGATATCAGAAGGGGGATATCAGTCTCAAGAAAATAACAATTAGATAAATTAGAAAGCAATATGAGCAAAAAATATATTTTTGGGATGTATGAAGAAAATATAATTCTTTGAGTAAAATGAAATTTGCTAGAAATAATATAAAATGTACAAAATATATTTATAACAGTTGCTTGGATTAAAATCTTCTTAAAAAACATAATTGTAGGTGGAAACTTTCCCATTATATTTATTTAAAACAGTAAGAATTTTAAAGATTCAAGCATACTCTATCAAACAGACCTTCAAAAAATGAAAAAGTTTTTCCAGTCATCTGAGCAGGTTTACAGGGCTTACAAGAGCTTATATAATCACAACTTCCAATTCACTTTTCGAATATTCTGGAGAACATTAAATATTTTTTCGAAGCTTTTCAGATTGTTTTAATGAATGTTTAGCCGTATTTCAAAGAGGTTGGCCGTCTCCTTCGTTTACTTGTGTATTATTAAGGGGTTCATTTCTCGGGATTCAGCATCTTTTTCTTTTTTATTCTTTGATTACCACGGAACTTTCTGGGAGGTTTCGTCCTGCAACGCCAGGCCCTTGGGGCCCTAAAGTTGAGCGTGCCAGTTCCAGTCTGCGCCAACCAATAACCGAGTCGGCTGGCGTGGATTTGATGAAGGAGGCACATAATTTAACTTGGTAATAGAAATGAAATCAAGTAAATCGGGTTACATGAGAGCGTGCGCTTTCTTCCTGTGCCGTGGCACCGTTTTCCGGTCACGAGGGTCGCGATACGGTCTCTGTGGCTTTATTGCTTTAGACTGTATAAACATCTGCGCTTAGAACTCGATTGAGTTGGTTTCAAGCGCACGGTTCGCGTGAGTTTGACACTTTTCTAGAGAGCCAATTTCTTTTCATTAAGTTATTTACAAGCCCCATTTAGATCGGAGTCTTTCACGGGCTCGGCTCAAGAGGTTTCTTTATTCGTTGTTGACCACGAAGACGCAATCGTTTTGATTGGAGCATGTTTATTACGATTAGAAACAACTTACAAATTTAGTATTAGAAACAATTTAAATCATACTGCAATTATTGAGTATTCACTATACCAACTGAACATGAAATTAATAAGAAATATTCTTTGCCAGAAACTTTTATTCCTTCTTAATTATCACTTTCATGCCCCGTGTATAAACATTTTTATGAGATTTTTGTAATTTATTTATGACAGTATGAAATAGCCTGTATAAGAATACATTACGTAAAGTGGTTTTTCTATCAAAACCGAATGAAAAATTTACTTTGTATTTCATCTATTGTTAAAGGTTTTTGTTTCTTTCTATCATTAATGGCGTTTGGAGCGTTATTACAGGTCTGGATTCGTATGGCGAAAGGATTGACGAAGGAGATTGCGGTAGAATGGTGAGTAGGTTAACATGTGGGATGGTGCAAGAAACGGATTCAGGAATGGAGGCAAGCATGGAGGATGGTATGGAAGACGGTACGAGAAATAACATAAGGGTGGGGATAACTTGAAACTAGGCGTGAGATATGCCATATGGAATGGCGTGTGGGATGGATGAAGGATAGCAAGTGGGCTGCCACGAGGAACGTATGGAATGGAACGTAGAATGGAAATGGCAATGCGGGTGCGAATGGCACGTGTGTCGGGATGGAAATACACATGCGAGAGGCGATGAGGCTGAGATGTGGCCAGCATGGCTTCGTAGCAGGCGGTTGGTTGAGAACTGGGAGGCTCTCAGTAGTCAAAATTGATTGATAGGCCGCGCCAACCGCCCGCCTCGGGACTTCAGTGCAGAAGTGGGTGTGGGTGTGGAGCGTGGGCGTGGGCGTGGGTGTGGGTGTGGGCCCGTGAAAGTGTGAGCGTGGGCGTGAGCGTGGTGGCGTGGGCGTGGGTGTGGCTTCTGTTGCGTATTCCGCACCGGGTGCGCCCTCATCAGGCAAAAGGCGCGCGCGGATCCGCTCGGAGGAGAAGAGGTGACGCCGATCGCTCGCCGACGCCACCCGTCCACTTGCGCCACCTGTCGCGCCGCCCCGCGCCGCCCCGCCCCGCCCCCCACGCGCCGCCGTCTCGCTCGACGCAGTGGGTGGCAGCGCTAGCTCTAAGCGCCAAAATTTTCTCGCACCTTTGCTTTACATTCCTTTTTCTCTCGCTTTCCTTCTCTCACATCCTATATTCCTTTGCCGTGCTTACAATCTCTCTTACTAAATCTCTCTCTTACTTGCCCTCTCTCTTCATGCACCAGACCTCACTCTTACTTTTCCTCTCACACTGATACTTGCACTCTCCTATCATCTCACTCTCTCGAATTCATTATAGTTCCCTTCCTACCACGCTTTCATGGTATCTTACTCTCACTCCTACTAGCTTTCGTTATTTATCCCGAAGAGTTGCATTTTTACTCACCAGATCTCTCTCTCTCTCTCTCTCTCTCTCTCTCTCTCTCTCTCTGTCTTTAGATCGAACTCATTGCATATCTCTCTTCCTCACTCACTTCCTTCTATTGAAAATTCCTTTTACTACTTGTATAAAAGGGATTTACGTTCTAATATTGCTAAAATTTAGTGCGGTTGCAAACATAGAGATGAATGACGAAAACGGAAAAAATTATAATGGTATATGAAAGGATAAGTCTCAATACTCGTACTGAAGGTAGGATTCGAACCCAGGATTAGGCTCTTACTGAGACAGTTTGTGTGCTCTCTTTCGGACATGCCAACTTTGTCTTCCGCCATTTGTTTTACAATAAGTAGTCACTTCTGAGAGAAAACGCTTCATTGCTCCGGCGAGAAAGCCTGTTCCTGCCACTGGCTCAAGAGCCTGCCCGTCGGGGCCCCGGCGTCGTGGCTGCGACGCGTCCTCGACATTCGCCTCAACAAACGTCATCTGCCTCGCGCTCACCTCCGCCTCTACTCGTCTCATCCCGCCCTCAGCAGCCCTGTCGACGCTGCAGAGCCCCGTGTCCTTTGCCCCCAGCGATGCCACTCCGTTGCGTGCCCCTGGCAGCGCTCGGCGCAGCCCCATCAACACCAAGAGGCGGGCGTTCCAGGCGTCGAGGTGCACGGAGCGCAGCTGAGGACGCGAAGCCGTGACGCCTTCGCTGGCGAGGACTGGGGTGGAAGGGCGGGACAGGTTGGAGATCCGACAGGCGGCACGTGGGGAGCCGAGGGCACACAAGCCTAATGCGTAGACACACACGTTCGTGGAAAGCACCAGCTTTACCCGTACGGGTCTCAGCTCACCTCAGAGGATGACACTGTTAGGAAGTAAATTTACATTTTATCGTGCTCTGAAAGATAGTACGAGTAAACCTGAATTGGATACAACGTTGTTTATCACGGCATTTAACAGAGGCATTGGGAGAAGTATCTTAAAAACTTGGAGTGGTCAATTGCGGACGAGTGAAACAGAGCTATCGTTCGCACTTGAGTTCCGGTTGAGCCAGCGATGCCAAACTCATACGGGTGTCGCGGTCACTGTCAAATAGACATTCCAATAGAAACTGAACGTACGCAGAAGAGTCGTCAATAAAATAATGCGCAGTTATGTAACATAATATTTTGTGGTAAGTTGTCGAAGTAAGTTGATTACAGCTTCCAATTTACAAAGCATTATAAATTGTTATTACGAGATAAAATTAAAATGTTTGGGAGAAAATATCAGAAATTGAAGTCTAATTTTCACTTGAAAGTTTGGGAGCGTAGTTTTATTCTCAACTGATATATCAATTAATTTTGATAATCCTCCTTGGAAAGATATTGGAGTCTGTTTATTAAAAAAATAAATAAGGTACAAAGTACTATTTCGTAATATCCTATTATAAAAACAAATGTAAGTGTAGTGTGCTAAGTATCAAGACAGAATGTGCAAACCAACAATTATTAAAGCTTGTTCATCCAGTCACCTTTGTTTAAAAGGCAAAAATCACCTGAGTTCTCCACCACACTTTTATGGGGAGAATGTGAGACTCTACTACAGAATTTGAATACTGAGTTGTATTATTTCTTCACGAATCAAGTTATTATGTGTAAATATGCTTCATTAACTGATACATTGCTCATTTTCTTATACAGTATTACATCAAATACAGAGAAAATACTAGTTTGATAGAATAAATGAGTAATTTCCTTGTGTGGTAATTATCGTTGACGAAATGAATTTCGGTGATTTTTACAAATCAAATCTTATTACACCCTTAACAATATTATTCACACCGCGCTAATGAATCTTACTATAAACAGTATTTGACAGGAAACTATTTTATGAAAACATGAATGTTCCTTACACAATCTCAGAAGTGTTCTCCAAGTACAATTTTTTTCGCAGATACATTTTCCAAAAAACAAATAGGATCCGTAATCTAAATTACATCATTGGTTTTCAACAAGAAATTTCAAATTCTCACAATTACTGTAGAGCAAAAAGACGAATATGATGCGCAGTGACGGAATGCAGTGGTGAGTAGGAATTGGCAAGAAAAGCCTCTTGGGTAGCCGAAAGCGAAGAGATTTCGGAGAGAGAAGCATCACAGTAGGAGAGATCGTATCAAACCACAATTGAACATTACTTGAAAATGAAATATTTAGGCACTTCACTATTTTCCAAATAACTCAAAATTTCGAAGCCGTTTACACCAGAAATATTATACAAATGGAAAAAAATATAAAGATATTAACCTCATAAAGCAATGGAAATTATTTAAATGTACTATTAAAAATTGAAGAAACCGAATCACTAATTTGTTAGTAGTGATCGGATATTTAAGAATACAAAATACTAAAAAGTTAAATCCTAAAAAAACGATAAAAAAACATTTCAATTAAGAAACATACATTTTTCATTCCTCGGTTTTCCAGCGTGCTGGGTTCCGTAGTAACCTAATATAAAAAGTTCACTTTTCTCTAACACCCTCCAACAAAAAGTTTGATGGTATTGTGAAATTGAAAAAAATATTTTACTTGCATTTTTTAATTAACTGACACTCAAAAGTGTCAATACTGTCAGAATCCTTAGCAATGAAAAATAATATTGACGTCTAGAATAAATGAATTTTCCTTTCTGATCTTCAGTATTTTATGAAACCTATTTTAATTCTTCCAATACGAAAGGTCTCATTGAAGAATTTTATTTTTTTTCAAGAGTATATATGGCTCATGTAAAATTGATACATAGCAGAACTCCTTTATTCGAATTAAACGAGGATATGTCCGTTTCAGATATTTGGCTATAATAACAATGAGATACACCTCAGAAATTAAGTTAAAAAGTCCGATAAAGCTATAGGTGACTTCCATTCTTTATATTAAGTTTAGCAATCGTAGGACACAGAAAACTCTCATTACGTACTGAAAAACTTACATAAAAAGTCTATCATATCAGTCATATCATCAGTTATTCAGTTTCCAATTTTCTATTTTTCTTTTTTTCCCACAAAATCGATTCCGGTAGAACTTTCCACAATTTGAGTTCGCAGTTGTACGACGACTGTACTGCAATACTAGATGTTAAAAGGACTAAAGAAGAATAACACATATTGCCCCGTCTTCTCAAGTAGAGTTGCCATATTGATGTCGATTGTATAAAAAAATCATTAATGTATTAAACAACGATTTTTAAGCCGATACTTTTCTAAAAACGATGTTTTTAAGCAGTTGATATTTAATCATAAAAAAGTACCAAGATACTAAAGAATGATTCCAAATTAGAGATCCACAAACTGAACATTCTTGAGATAAAAGTGACCAAGGATAAAAAGTAATGAAAATTGAATTTTTGTTGATAAACGAAATTATATTATTTTGGAATTATCAATCAGATAATAAAACTTTTGTTAATAGTCCTGATTATGTTTGACTGCAATTTCCAGTAGGATCTCAATTAAAAAACCTAATAACCCGACCACGCTCACTAACACAGTTATAAAAACATTGATGTTTAAAATCATTGACGTTTTAGGGGTGATGTTTTAGTAACTTGGGTGCTTTAAATTTAAACATTGCTCTCACGTTCAGGCGACGCGACCCGACACCACGCGACGCGGTGCGCCTCTTCACTCCGTCGCCGGCGCGGCGCGGCGCGGCACAGCACAGCTGCCACGCATTTGGCGTCGCGGCGCCCCGGCGCCCCCCACGCGCGAACCCCTCCGCCTGCTCCGCCGCCGACTCGGTAACCCCCGCAGTCTCCGGGCACGCCACCACCGCCGATCCAAAGAGCTCAGACCTCGAAGTCCCCTGCACCGCTCCCCGGCGCGGCCCTTGCCTCCCTTCTGCACCCCCGCCGGACCGCTCACCTGCCTCTTTCGTAGACTATGCAACTCAAGAGCCAGCATTGCATCTCACTCTGCAGCGACTCATCTGGCGGACCTGACGGTGGTGAATTTGTGACGCTGCTCAGTCGGGTTCAGCCGCTGTTGGAAGAAGAGCAGCCAACTGCTCTGAGTAGGCCCGGTACTTTTTCTTGGTTTCTTCGATGGACACCAGGTGAATACCGAAAGCAGTACCTTCACAAACGATACATGGACTGCTCGCTATCTTGTTTTCTTCTTGTTTTATCCTCTTCCTTAAACTCGCAAACTTTTCACTTTTACGCACTAGATTACCATATGGAAAGATTAGAGCTCTTTCCGGTTGGACAGTTCCTCTCTGGGGGGAGATACTTGGAAGGGGAAATCCCCTTCAAACTGCCGTGTAGTTCGGCGCCGGATGTCACTAGCGAGTGGGGAAACTATCATCATACGCAAAGCATACATCAGCCACAATACTACCTGTATAAATGACCGTATCAGTTGAGAAGCCCGCAAATATAAATTAATTATTTAATCACGTGTGCATAAGCGGCCGCCGCTGCGCCTCACTCGCACACGTCTCCTCTCCCTTGCCGCAGGGCCCCCTGAGCCACTCCTTCCGCCGTTCTCTACATCCAGCTCTCTGGGCTACCGCTACCCCAACCAGCGCCACGGTCACATCCGCCATCACTGCCTGCAGTGCCATCTCATATACGATCCCGCTCATAGGGTCATCAAGCACTCATTCTGTTTCTCTCTCTACTCACACTGCGAAAGCCATCTGTCTGCAGAAGGATGACTCTCCTCATCTCAACTACAAGGATAACGAAATCACGATACTCGAACCTCAGTTAGCCACATTTCTTCATGTCATGATTTTCCTTTGGTTTATAATCACTGTCGCTAAACTCAGACACGTCATTATTTTGTCTTTCTTCGGCTCTTTATATCAATTGTCCGTTATTGCCTCCACAACTTCCACCATTTACTCTTCCATCCATGGTACTCACTCTGCAAAAGCGACTTACATCACACGGCTCCAAAACTTATTGTAACGCGCCTATTTTCTCTCGCACTGTCAGCTCTCCGTACAGCCTTAAAGCATCTAAATTGTCTCTCCTTATCATCATAGTCCCATTAACATAATAAGTGAAACCTTTTCGAATTCCCAGATATTTATATTCTTTTATTTTTATCTTCTCTCAACGTTGTCTCTTATTGTCATCTTTTTGTTCTACTCTATCACCCAGCCTCACTCCCGCAACGGACAGTCGCCGGGACTCTGCTACGGTCTTCTTTACCGCTGTCACCTGTGACCCTTCCTTAGCTTCAGTCGAAATAAATGCACATTATTGACTTTACGTGAAGTCATAACTTATGATATTTATATCCGTGTCGCACTCAGTATTATTTGACTCATATTAAATACCATAACATTAGAACGTAACATTAGATTCTCACTTTGTCATGGATACAAATGTAATGTATTGAAACTACAGGAGTTCTGTTACATCAGGAATCCTGATGTAAAAACAGGTCTTACAATTTTTCTGTATTTGGTGCCTCGGCCCGTCTACGGCCCATGGCCTACAAGCGACGTCCCGGCTCTGGGGCTATGTGTTCAGAGGGTAACATGCGGTTTGCACGAAGTCATCTCCACGACTTATTCTGGTCTTCTCAATCTGAGAAGTGATTTTTTTGTATGTCACACTGCAACTATAATCTTGCCTGAGCGGGAACCGAACCCGGGGTTGCGTCATAGAAAGCGAGCCCGCTGACCAAAGAACTAAGCCGCCAGGCTCTTGCAATATTTAGTTCGTAAATATCTATTATATTGTTGCATTATTGCCCACCATCATCCAATCGTTTCAAAATAATTGCTCTACTCCACATTCATTGCAACAAGGGTCACGTGGCTGCCTCCAGCCGCCGCCTGCTCCCCGCGCGCCGCCCGGCCGGATCTGCGCGCGACATGCGGCGCCGCTGAATAATAAACGGCGCCCGGGGGACGGGGAAGGGGTGCGGTAGAGCAGAGGAAAGGCGCGCCTCACGCAAACACGCACCGGGGTAGGACGCGAGGCGGGGCTCCATACCTTGTTGCCTTGCACCTTGTTGCTAGCGGCTGAGTGAATGGATGTGTTTCTGACTAGTCTGACGCCAGGGTTTGAGTATCAAAACATAAAAATAGCCTATAAAAAGTAGGTGGAATGCAGCCTCTACTTGGAGGAGAATTATAGGCTTCAACTGCTATGATCGGGTAGTTTTATGAATAATAACCGGAGAATCCCGTTTCTTCGAATAACGCTAAGAGAATGTCGGAGCAGTGCCCTAACAAGCTGATCAAACTCTGCACACAAACTTTCCTTTCTGTCGACCTTACACATATGCGCGCGCGCGCACACACACACTTGCATCCAGCACACATGCACACATATCGCGAGATCTGCCGGTAGCTTAGAGCTGGCTTCGTATGGAGCGGTGCCCAGAGAGAGGTACGTGAGGAGGGATGCCGAATTGTAGATCGGCGTCAAATCTCACAATCCTGCGAGCGACGAATACTGCCACCTCTAGTCTATAACATGCAGAGTGTCTCGATGAACCCGAACATCAGGCGTGATATGTTACATGAAAATACCGATAAAACTGTATTTGTTTATTTTAATTATTGTTTATTAACAAAATTAGATTCTCATTAAAAACCTGTTGAATAAAGTAGTAACAATTCGTCTCAGCATTGTAACCACGTTGAAAGAAAAAAAAGCGATCATTCAGGTACTTATTCAGAGTATTTTTGTAGAATCCGGAAGAAAATATTGCGAATCGATTTGTTTTTTCGAGAAGAATAGAATAACTTACTGACAACCCCTCTAGATGCTTCAAGCATGCAAAAAAGAGTTTTAAGTTGTTATCCCTCCCTTGCAACTCCCTATTTTCAGAATCGCTGAAAAATGTACTGGAAGGATCAAATATTGTATTCATATAATTATTATTAGCTGATGGATAAAAAGTTTCGCACTTGATGGCTGTAGTAGTTTGAGCGTATAGATTGCAAAATAATACTGAACTTTTTACTGTAACTTAGAGTTACAAGTAATAAAAAAATGTGTATATGCTATATTGCAGCATACCTGTTTTGTCTCCTGAAATTTTAGCATAACCATATATCAAAGTGTTCATTTCTGAAAAATATATTCTAAGGCGCGAAATCACCAGTGTCAGTAAGGCGCCCATCCAGCAAGCGCTCAGATCTTGCACATCGAGCGAGCAGTCCTCGGCAGCCGCCATCTCGCCGCCCGCTCGCCCACTGGCTGGGGCGCGGCCGTGAGCGCGCGCGCTTTTGTCCCGGCACAAAGCGCTGTGGTGGCGCGTGGCGGAGCGGCGCGGCTAAAAATACGCAGCGCGCCGCGCGCGGCCCGGTCGCGCTCGCCCCCGCGGCGGTCGCCACGAAGTGCGACTGCGGCGCCGCCAAGGGGAAGTTCATGGGACTGCCACTTGTGGGGGCAACGGCTGACACAGGTCCGTGACAAGCACTGGCGCTGCAGGAGCTCCGACGAAGAGAGCCTAGGGTTCGGGTCCCGACAGCTGCGGATTTGCGATTCTAGCTACTACGTATTTGGCGCCTACCTGAAGGGGAATTCTACCAGTCGGCTGCTCTGACCGGCAATTTTCATGGTTTCCGCATACAACACCAGAAAAATGCTGGAGTAGTATACTGAAGTGTCTTGTCCTATTCTCTCCCCCAACACACACTTCCACGGCATACACTACCACGCAGATCGAGAAAACAGTCGAGAGTGTAAGACTTATTCCGACAAGGGAAGTGCCATGTTTGGGAAGATACCTCGGGGGGAAACCGCAAGCCGACGTGTAGAACGGTGCCGGATTTAACGTTCAAGCGTCGAAGTAACGCTTGAAATATTCGGCTAAAACATGTACTTCACTTAAGGGATTAATTTACAATTTGATGCGTTAGGAAACTGTTATATCGTCAGTGTTCTCTCTAATATTTCGAAGTTAGTATTTACAATCGGCAAATTTAACAAAAAAAGTACAAAAACGTTCTTCACACTAGTAAAAAAAAATTACATAAACGAGTTTGCTTGTAAAACAACCGGTACAAGTAACTTCTGAATTGAGGCTGATGGGTAATCTGAGGTGTTACAGTTATATTTAGGCTGATCCAATAAATGGATCTGCTCTCGGAACTCTCCTTATTTTTTCTGTATATTATTTCTCTTCAGCTCTACATCAATGTTATCCTATCTCGTACTCTTCTCTGCATTTGCAGAATTCTTTTCTGCCATTGATTCTTAAAATATAATCAGAATTTTGTGGAATATTGAACAAATTTGGATGAATGTTAACAAAAGAATGGTGTAATTTTATCATGTAAATGGAAGGTTAAAGTTCTATACTATCATTACTATACTTATCTTAATATTTGAATTCCAGAAAGACAACACAATATCAATAAGTTTGCCACCCAAATGCCCACGCGATCTGCTTTTTCATACGGAATGATCGAGATGTGAACTGAAGTACAAACACAGGTGGAAGTGATTTGTAGACGTATGCTTACGTGGCTCGAGTCCATGTCTTCTTGGCTGTCCATGTGACTCCATGTGAGAATCCAGCCCGTGTGTACTTAGCTGTCCGGGTGACGCCGCGTCATTGTCTGACCGCCAGCTTATCTGCGATTTTCATTTCTTTCACCTACTCAAGAGAGACCTCAAGGGAAATCGATACACCTCGGATGATGACGTGAAGACTGCTATCAAGTTCTGGATTCAAAAAATGTCGGCAATATTTTTCAGAGATGGAATGAAAAATCGTGTTACATTTTGAGAGCCTTAATGGGTTAGCCTTAACGGTGACTATGTAGAAAAATGAATATATGATTTTGAAGCTTTGGAAGTGCATTGTAATGTCCTTTGTGTCTGATCTGTTACTATTTTGTATTTCTCTACAAGCATGTGTGCATTTCATTTCAGCTTACCTACGTAATACCGGACGCTGAGCACCACGGTGATACTGCCCTGAGGAAGTTTGCGACATGACAGGCAAAACGTCGGCCTCTCAGCCAACGACGCGGCGTCACCCGGAAAGCCAAGAAGACAAGTAAACAATTTACACGACGCCTTGTCCCCATTAAGAAATTCCCAATATTTTTTCCTTTTTTCATCAAGGCTAATCGAACATATTTTCAACTTAAGGCAACTCCGCTTATTGTTCTTTTGTTTCGTGAATGACAGCGCGTCAGAGGCCTAATCGAAAGCAAACGTTGTGGGCGGCAGCGGAGGCGGATCCGGAAGTGGCGACAGCAGCGACAACAAATTGGAGGCGGCAGGGGGTCCCGAGGCTGATTGCCTAAAGGACTGGGTGGCAAAGGGGGAAGGGCATCCGGAAAGCGCACAAAGCAGCTGAGAAGCAGAGTTGTAATGTGGTAAAAAGGAAGAGGCGGCGAGGATAGCACGACCAACACGCAAGGATGGAAGGTTGGAGGATGGACAAGAGTGGCTGGATGACAGAAATGGCAGAGACAAAAGGAACGACAGGACGGCACAGGCAATAGAGGTGACTAGAGAGGCAGTAGCCTCAGGGAAGGCTATGGCTGGAAAGGTTAGAGGTGCACAGGTTGGACAGAAGAGACAGAGGCCTAAGACGTGGCAGGATGGCAAGGGGAAAGGGCGAAAGGTTAGAAAGGCAGTCGGGACAAGGCCGCAAGGATACTATTGGCGACGCGATGGCATTGGCGATGGCAGAGGCAGTGATAGAGTCAGTGATAATGGTGGGGCAGAAGCAGAAGGGGTGTTGTAAGGGGGCGTGCGCTGGGGATGGCAAAAGGTGGTGAGGAGATGTCCAGGGACGGGCGGGGCATTGACGAGGGCGGGAGGGAGAGAGCAGCAATGGTGGTAAGGGCGGTGGCAGGGGCGGGTAAAGAGTGGTGCAAGGGTGGAGCACGGGACAGGATGGGCGCAGGGTGAGTCAGGGACGGGTTGGGGGCAGAGGCAGAGACACGGGCGCTGGCAGGGTTGGTATCGGGGGCGTGGTGCACGCGCGTGTCGCTGCGCGGCGCTAGTGGCGGTGAATCAACGCGCGCGTGTAACGAGCTCCCTGCGTGAGGCGGAACGGCGTTAACGCACCGAATGGCCCTCGACGGCCTTCAATGGCCCCGCTCCGCCGCTGCTTGCTCGCGCCACCGCCTGAGCGCGCGCGTGTCGCTGCCCTTCAGCCCAGCTCGTTGGTGCTCGCTCCGCGTTAAAAAGCGCGTGACGGGGGCGGGGGTGGGGAGTGGACGGAAATTCAGGAGCATTGCGAGCAGTTGCAATATATTCAGCTTCACAAGACAATCAACACTGTGCGTATTTAACATATAATTTATGCGTCTGAAGTTCCAACTGACGGAAACTATATGGATATTTCTTTAGTATTCTTCTACTCTTCCTGTGGATTTTGCTTCTGAAAACATCGTTTTCGACTATCCAGTCCGGTACCTACTGTGTCCCGCGTGGAGAGACATACTTACCTTTACACAAAATACACGTGCGGACAACAAGACCTTCCGAGACAGTACACATACACGAAAGGCAAGGGACAAACAACCATGTCCACGGCGGGACTCGAACGCGCGACTCTACAGACAGAGACGGTCGGCACACGCTCTAGCCACCTCGACCATTCTGGAGGGCTCTACTATATCTCTTGGTGATTTGGTTATACAGTCATTTTATAAATTTTAAAGCGTACATTTCTTTATTATTTGTAGTAGTACTAAGTTACTAAAATATTCTTAATTAATTCTGTTTTTAAAACGGTTTTAATTTACGAAATATGCTAGTAAATTCTAAAAGGAGTTTTTTCAGCTGAATTTAAGAAATGTAATTCATCATAATTTGAAATTCGTTTAAATTCATGCTTTAGAATTTTTATGTGCACAATTACAGATACATGCCATAGCAGTCAATGGCTTGGGAGGATTGTAGGTCTTTAATACAAATAAAAATTGCACCAATACCATGTAAACTTCTGTTGCTACTTACATTAGTTTTACGGTAATGTAAGGAAATTCAATTAAATCCACATTACTAACTTAAATCATTTGAAGATGACTTGTGAAAGTTTTTCGTTCTCAGATGTTTTTCCATTGTTTAAAAGTTAATTTACCTTTTCCGTGATAACATAAATTGCATTAATCAACATACGAACTGTACCATTTCTATGTACATGTGCAAGTGTTCAAATGGGCACCTCACTCGGCTTTCAGTGCACCATAAAGGACGTTTCTCTGTTTGGTCAGTTAGATCGCAAACGTGCGTGGGAGGGAATGAAGTGGGCGAAACGGTGGGATGTAACCCTACAGGCTGAACGGCCTTACATTGCGCTCCGCAGCACTATACTGTCCGAAATGGCTTCCACGCGCAACCCATGACGATTCGCCCAAGTCGTTGCCCACTTCCATTACTTGTCGGTTGTTTCTTCGCTGCAGGCACTTTTCTTTGTTGTTGGAGTAACGAAGCAGATCTAAAAGGGGGCGACAACTACCAGTATTTCTGAAGTCTTTTTTGTCTTCTTTTCATTATTTTATCTTTTTTCTAGCTGTATCAACTACATATCCTGGTTTTATTTCTTGGGGGTTTTGATAAAGATTTCTTTGTGTAGTTTTAACCCTCCGTTGCAAACGCTCATCCTAAGCCGAGACGACGCATCCATAGGCGTCGAAAACACCTTTATCAGTCGTAGCAGACGTCGCCCGCAGGAGAATATTTAGCGACGAGGAGCGTCAGTCCGCACGCGTGTGTTCGTGTTGTAAGTTCTACTCTCACTTTTCTTATGTGTTACTATTGAAACATAGTATTTACAATTTACACAAAATTTTTATTTCTCAAATAGTTCATGGATGTTTAACTTTCGGAGAAGTTCATAAATATATTTTTCTATTATAAACATTGTATAAAATCCAAAATTATTTGCGTATCAACAACTCCAATGTTGTGTCAGGTTTATAGTTCAATTAGTTATAAATAAACATGTTTGTTCAATAAAAACTAAACCTCTAATATTTTCTAATCTTAACGGTTCAAGATTTTGGTATGAAATTTTCATCAAAAGAATTTGGGTCAAAAATTCGTCATTAATAGCTTTTGATTTTAGCATTTTTGATTTTAAATATTTTGAACAAAATTATTATTTCTTAAAGTAACACTTTACTTATTATTATTATTATTATTATTATTATTTATTTTGTATGTTGTTCTCCATGTTCTAATGTTTCTTCAGTATCAGACTGCTTGCAGAAAATGTGTTATCACATATCAACAAAAAGATCATTAAATATTTATTAATCTAACGTAAATTAATCCCAAGAATTGATTGATTTGCAACACAAAGTCAATTTGATGTTCACTAACAATACTATAAAACAGCTTTTAAATTTGGCGGAAGATAGTTGTTTAAGTTTGCAGACTCTCCGTCCGCGTGCGTGTACTCGCGTCACAAACACAGTGCGTGAAACGGAGGGTTAAACTATTTCTACTATTGTCTTTGGCTGCAAAAGTTTGGGTACGCTTATTCATATCTTGTCTCTTCGTGGATCTTAACTTTTACATACCACAATACAATTATTGACAACATGACTGTTACGAAATGAAAATAGATCTCGGTACGAGGGTATCAATTCGTAAAAGATAAAACATTTGAGGTATGTAGTGGGTTGCAATGGGGGCAAGTTTGTTTTGGAAGATACTGGCTAGAATTCGTCAGAAACGGAAACTTGACGGTTAAGTTGTGATATTTAAAGTGAAATACTTGTTTAAATACTTAATGAGAAACATCTTCAAGAGATTAGGACAGGTAGGAAGGTATGTGAGGAAATTATTTGGTGGTTCAAGAATACAGTTAAAAATATCCGCTAAAGTGAAGCTGGTAACATTTTGCCAGTTGATTGGCCTTCTTGAATATACGAACACAAAATTTCAATCTTTTGGAACTTTAAAGTGTTCCATTGGACATGGCCTGAAGAGTGAGGTGAACGGACAGCAACGTTGGGTATGAGGAAAGCAGCGGCAGCTAAATTAAATTAAATTAAAGTAAATTAAAGACATCCATTATTGCGGGCGCCTACGGGAGCATAAAATATTGTTGGACGGACGTTTATTAGATACGTAACAATGACATAAACTTTACCTAGTGCCGTACGTACTTCATAGTTCACTTCTCCAACGAATCACAAAGTACTATTGTTGAATCACAATGTGGATAATATATACATAATCACAACAATTATCCAAACATCTTCGTAAGTAATGGTACCGAAGGAAAACATATACAAAACCTCTTACTATTATCAAAAATATATGAATATTTTAAACATTTTAATTTAATTTTTTTTTCAAATGATTCATGGTACATAAAATGAAACTGGAACTTGTTATGATACCCACTTTCAAAATATTTTTTCTTAAATTATAATTTTGTTTCCAATTTATTTTAATGAATAATTTGAAAAAGCTTTAATTTTCTTAAAGACAAGCCTTTTCTCAAATTATTTTTCAAACATTAGCTAATAAAAGTGGATCTTTCAGGTCATGCTAAAAGTGAGACGATCCTCAAATGTTGACATAAAACTGAATGCAACAGATAAATACAAATATTTTCTACCGAATGCATTAGCCGCTTCTGATTTTGATGAATTGTTAAGTGGTTTATACTTGAATTAAAATAAGATGCAAGTCAGTAGGACTACTTAAAAATATTGTATGACACACAAGGGAAAAGTAATTTTGTTTTGTGCGTGGAATTCCGCCACGCGGCAAATCGTCCTCGTGCCACAACCTCTTCGAAACGCAAAATTAAGTTTCACTTTTACTACTCATTTCATTAGGAACTATTGCTACCCAATTGTTTTGAAATTATTTGTTGGTTAAAGCTCGGAGAATTGTGCAGATTTAAATACTACAGTTTAACCTTGAAGCTATTGCAATTATTTAACATTATAAAGTCGAATTCTATCGCAATTATTGCATGTAGACGTAAATACTAATTTCTTGTTAGTTGACAAACTACACATTTCAAAATTTTATTAGTATTGACAAGTCATTCTAATTCACATTGTGTAATGAACTGAATCGCAGATACCGTTTGTAACAGAATTACGAAACCCGATTCTAGAATCTGGCAGTCCCCAAACACATGTTTAAACGATTTCCCAACAGAGAGTTCATTAATACAACATGCAACTCTATCAAAGCATGTCCAACACGCATGTCCAGTTCTACCAATGATATAATACCCTGCCTTCTCTTAAATATAGCATACAATCAATTATGTAGCAAAGCAACAAAATATCAAGATTTTTTTAAATATGATCTATTTTATTTACCCATCTTTTACGTAACTTAAGTTACAATGCACATGAACTTAAGACTTTCCATCAGATATATTGAACATTCAATCCAAAATTTCTAGGTCTAGATTTCGGCAGCAACTTACTTATCCAGAGTCCCAGTGAAGAAAATCTGGGAAGCTTCGTTGTCCGGGAAATCGTAGTCGTGACTATTATCAGAGAATAGTTTCGACGCCAGTAAACGGCAGTCCAGAAGCCGGCTACTGCCTCCATGAGCATTCTGTAGATTGGATGCTGAGTAGTTTCAGTCACTCCCTCTTACAGACAGACGTTGATGTAGTACCGTAAGGAACGGGATATAGTTCCGGTGAATTCTGCTACCCCAATTCTACGTACACTCTTATTCTTAGGATCAGACGCTGGAATGATTCTACAACTTCATATTCGCCATATACCAATATTTACAAAGTATCACACACGTGTCGTTTGGCGGTATCTCTAATTCCGAAACAGCGTAGAGTTCTACTTTTATTTTCCCCTCTACTGATCTTCACAGCTAGTAATACTTTAAGTATTTACAAGAATAATAACGAGTACGCTCTTATTAAAGGCATGAGTAGAGGTGTAAGGCGTGCTCCTCCGCCTGACCAAAGGAACAGCACCCGCCGTGGAAGAAGAAAGCAGCGTTCGGAGCCCCGGGCAAGGCCCCGTGCGAGCGGATTCAGCTGCGACGCCGCCCCGTGCAGCGGGCGCGCGACGAGCGAAGCTGCATTTCCGGAGAGCGGCTGCTGCGTAATTGAGCAGCGGAAAACCGCCCTACAGCGGCCGCTGCGCCAGGCGGCCGAGCATCGAAGTTACATGAGGCGTTCCGCAAGGCCGGTGGTGGGAACGCGTGGCAGAATGGGCGATGGGCGAAACTAGCAGGCGGTGAGAAGTAAAAATAAGGGCGAGGGCGGCTTGCGCTCCACAGGCATGCTCGGATTTAAAGGGCAGTCATAAAGCAACGAACAGAACTTTTTATTGGCATTTTTAACATCTTATAGATATGCAGTTTTCTGAACAAAATGCTATATACATCGTATTGTGTCACACCTAAAATACTTTCTTTGAACGTATTTTATGTTGTTGTTTTTTTCATGCCGGTATTTCGGAATTACAGGCATTTTTGTTTCGAATACCTTATTTGTGTTATATCTTTTGAAGTAATTCATCTAGAAGGCTGTGATTTAAATTAAATGATAGATAACTGTTATTTCTTTAACTTTACTTACACTGCAAAGCGTTATCTTCTATGACCATTTACGCAGCAAAAAGTGTTCGGTTTACTTTTAACTTATATGTTTCAAGTGAACCGTTTGAAGGTTTTTCAAAGAGAATAATATTTAGAAAACCAACGACGTCTCTTTTCAAGATAATGGTATCTCCCAGCAAAATTTCGATTCTACATCGTTATTATTTACATTAATTTATTAAACATACTCATATGTCATTCAACACAACACCGCTCCATTTGCATGCCTGTTAATAAAATATTTGACATATACTTAGATATGGATAAGTGGAATAAACTTTTGTTCATTATAAGGTGAACTAAATGTTCTTATAAAAACAATTGTTAATAATCTGATAAAAAACAGACATTATCTAACAGATTAATTTCTTATATACAAATAAGAAAACTTTCGCTTAATTAAAATTGAATATGGTAGGTGTGTTTATTAACTGATTAGACTCATGATAATATTTGTTGTTATAATTAAAAACACACTTAGTATATTTTTGACATCAAAAGTCTGTCATTTTATACTACTGAGAAATTCATCGTTACTGAAATTAATTTGCCATTGAATCATGTTATTCCAACTTTATAGACACTTGTGCTTAGGGTGATTCAAAAAAGTAAGCATACTGTTTCGTATCGTTGATTAAAAGTTTCTTTTGATTGGATAAGAACTAGGGAAAAACCCAATTTCATGGAAATAAAGAGTGAAGGGCAGCCTGTTTCGAATTAGAGAGCGACGCGGTTCTGACAAAGAAACTTGCGACACAACGTCACGAACTGCAGTTCGTCTTTTCGGGTACGCATATAACCTTTCAAGACTATCAACGATGCTCGAGCGTTTCTCAGAAAAGCGTACAGCGTTTCATAGAGTCTGACGCAGTGACGTAAAGTTTTAATTTATTTTTCTGCGACTGTGATCCGGTGTGATTAGTGATCCGGACGCGTCAATACCAAGATCATTCGTTCCGTTCGTGCAATGCATGGCTTTTATCGCGGAAGGTAGCTTTATCGCAAGATCAATGACATCCCAGGAACGCGAGATCGGGCGCCGACCTACACGTCTGATTGCTGTGTTTTCCCCGTACGAGGCACCTTCCACGAGAAAGGCACCGCCCCTGCCGGTAGAAGCTTTAAGCTCCCGACTGGTATCCCTATTTGTGTGGTACTGTCAGTCATGTAAGTGTGAGTGTGTGTAATTAAGGAGGGAGGACAGGAAAAAGAAGAGGAAGGAAATATTGCGCGCAGTCAATGAATAGTTTGTTAGAGTACTGCTTCGGCATTCGCCAAGTATTTGCCAGAGAATAAATTTGAAAGGTACCAATCAGAACAACCGGCCGATAGAATTCTCCCCTAGACTGACGTTGAATTCGAAGTAGCTATGTAGCCAGTGTCGAAGATCTTGCCTCCGTCGGAACTCAATCCTAGGATCTTCCGGTCAGAAGCAGTGACCTCAATTGAGCCACATAAGCAGGTACTTTCTACGAATAAACCTACTTCTCGAACCCAAACGGGAAAATTAATTATTTATAGTTTACATTAATACAAATATAGCCAAACCGGATAGTCAAAATCGCTCAAGTAGTAGTGCTGTGGCAGTTTTAGACGGAAGGATCGCGGTTTAGAGTCCAGTCTCGGACAGTGTGTTTTTGTGTATGTCGGTTTGTTTGTGTCGTCCATTCACCCTTCGTTATCATCGTTGTTTCATATTATATGCCGTCAGAACTAAGAAAGCTGGGAAATGAAAAATGGATTCGGCATAATGCTGAACCCCAGAGAGCAGTCACACTCGTGCAAAGGAAAATGTAACTAAGCCTCGGTAAGAACAGGTATACGTTTGCAGGTATATGTTTGGTCAATACGTGACCAAACGTATGGAAACATTAGTATTTACGTTTTTAGACTAATATTACTCAACGAGTAGGCTAATTTTATGTCTTTCGATTAGAAAGCCACCTTCATACGAAATTTTATTGTAGTTCAAGTAATAATTAAATTGAAACTTTAGAGAAACAGTGTATAGCTCGTCTTCGGTCATGTGAACTCTGTTTCCACCAATTACACACTATGAAAACAATCCACAAATGCGAAAAAAGAAAATATGGATAGCAGTTGGAGATTTTCTTACTTTCGAAAACACGGAGTTGAGGAACATTGCAGCAGCAGGAAAATAAAGCTCTCCCATGCTTATAAAAGTTTATTTTTATTTAAAAGACACGATTAAATCATGTGAAATCAGCAGCTTATCCAGAAATGTCGCTTCACTAAAGAGGATTACATTCACAAGTAATTGAGATTCTAAAGCTGCGTACGCTTTTGAGAGATTGTGCTTTTTTTCGGAAATCACTGTAATTTAATTAAATGCTCTAAATGATGACTCGCATCCCTTTTAATTTTTTTATTTTAATGCTTTCAAAATAATGTGAGAGGAATAGCGAATATCTATAATTTTATATATTACATATAGCAAAATTTGCATTGATCATCTGCCAGGACTGAGGAACATATTGACATTAATCTTTTTAAAATAAACTGTTAAAAGTAAACTAAAATATTCTATTACAATATACATTAATGCAAAAAAAATTGAAATCGTGGGCAATTTTAAGTTACCGTGAATCTGAAGTTTTCCTTTATTTAACTTTTTACTAATATATAAAATTTTAAATGTCTTAACGTATTCCATGGATAGCTCACTAATCAGCGTGCTAGCTTCCGCTGATGCGACCCCGTGTTCGATTCCTTGTCGAGGAAGTTTATATTGTGTGCTTTCCTTCCAATGCCTCAGTATCTGTTGTTGTGTGACGATGAGAAAGGGCACCTTTCAGGGTGAGAAGACCAGAATGCAGCACAGGGATGTCCATGTGCAAACTACACGTAACCTTAACCCATGGTGTCAAGGTCCAGAAGCGGGTAAGCCTTGGCCCTGTCAGAGGCTGTTGTGCCAGTACATAAAGATTACTGGATGTATCCGAAATACACGCATCAAGAAACCAAATACAGGGATTTTCAAAATTTGATACACAAATTTTTAATACTCATAGGTTAACACTTTGTCACATCTCTTTTACGAATACGTGTCACTGGATGTCAAAATAGAGAACTTCAGCAAGTTCCTAATTGACGTCTAAGACCGACAAGTGCGTTTAAAAATATCGCTTGCAACGTTCCCTTGCACCAAGACTAACTGACAAGTTAAAAATTTAATATAAGATCACGCTCAAGAGTATAGTACCTTCCGGAAAACAAAATGCAAACAACATTTGAACCACTATAAGTAGCTCATAAAATAATAAAAGCATAATTGCAAAAGCGCTAAAACAAAATTTAACCCCTTCGGCAGAAACTGCTACTTAAGAATGATTTTGGAATTTCTGCAAAACGTCTCCTGTCTTCTACACGTCTAGGTAATAGGCAATGTAGCTAACAAAATTAAAACGAATATCCCCTAGACTTGTTAAATGACGTTTTTGTAGATAAGGGACCTACATTTCAGAGGAATATGAAAACACAATTTGTGGTTTTTCAAAACCGAAAATATATCAAGAGGTGAATTTTATCATATGAAAATTGAGTTATTATTATAAGAAGGAAGACTTTGTGTCATTAACCGCATTGTCCGGTCATCTATCACTTAATATACACTTCCTTAAATTGAATTCATACAAAATTACCATCAGTCACACGACGAAAATAAAAAAAAAAGACTATTTAACAAATAACGAAGTGCATTCAATTCTCGAAACCCATTGTTTTAAAATTTGAAGCAGCAAGATGTCGTAAGCTGATTCCCGGATCGCAAGTAGATTCGAACGAACACGTTGTATTTCACGCTTTGCGCGCATCTCGTAACCTCCGTTCGCCCGATCACCAAAGGAGCGCTCCTCCCCACTCCAGCCGTTAGAAAAACACGCGGGAGCCATCACGCGGGCGGCGGGTCTCGCGCTTTGCGACCGCTCTCGATAAAATCGATATCCCACGGCGCGGCGCAGCGGGGCGGGGCGGGGCGAGGCGGGGCGGGGGCGGGGCGGGCGCGGCGAGGCGGCGGGCCGGCGGAGCGGGGCGGAGCTTGGGCGGAGCTGGGCGGGGCGGGCGGGGCGGGACGGGGCGGGCGGCGCGGCTTAGTCGCCCAGAGGCGGGGCCTCAGGAAGCTCGCGGTATCGAAGTTAGCCGTCAACGTCAAAGCTGTGCTGGAAGACCAGCGGTCTCTCTATCCGCCTCGCCCGCTCGCCCTCCCCTCGCCCACCGCACTCCCTTTGCACCTATTTGCTCCGCTCTTCCACCCACCTACCCCTCATTCGCTTTTTTTCGCCTGCCGTCCCTCTATCATCGCCCTCCTTCCGTTCCTCTCGCCCAAGCCGATTGCATTCGCCCCTATCACGCTCTCTCATAGCGCCTCACTTGCCCCTTCGCCCCTCTCCTATCCATCCGTCCGTCCACCGCAAGCCCAACACCACACACCGCTAACATCCCGGCCATCTCTCTGGGTCCACACTTCAGTTCCATCAGCGCCACCTACGCGAACGCCGCCGATCAGCCCCCGGCCTACGGGCCCGCCCCACATACTCTCCAACTGTTCCCTTTCCCACTTGCTCTCTCTCTCGCGCTCTCTCACCTCTTCGTCCGTTTCCGGCTCACACTCGCTCAATCGCCGACTGCTACCTCACTCATTGACCACTTGTGTTTGTCCTCCACTCGTATTACCGTCAAACCTCTACCCACCAAACCATCATCCACAGCCTACCCCCTCATCCCCACTACCACTCACTTCCCGCCCGCGGAGGTTTGCTGCACAGGGCTGCCAACCGGCCGCACTTCGGCGAACAGTTTACTCTGCCGACGGCTCCCTGGGAATTGGTTTCCGCCATGACACGCCCGCTGTGATTGATTTGTCTGGCACCTCGCTGCCGCCCGCTCGCCCGCCCCGGCAGGGTTTGCCTCTCTTGGCCACGCACATCTCTCACGCCCCCGCCCCTACTGTACCCACCGCCGCTGCCACCGTCTCTCTCTCTCTCTCTCTCTCTCTCTCTCTTTCTGCGCTCGGTCCCCCACACTCTCTCTCCCTCTCTTTCAGTTTCTCTGTCTCTGTTCTCTCTTTTTCTCACTCTCTATTTCTCTCTCCTCTCTCTGTTTCACCATCACTGTTCAACGTTCATCATTTGTTTACTTTATCACTTTACTGTTTTCCAAAATTAATAATTCATTAATCTCACGTGGTAAGCTTAGTTCTGGGCCATGAATATTGAGTTTTAGATCAAATGTGTAGAGTTTTAAATGCGTTTGGTACATAATTTAATGTGTTTAGTGTAGTGACTCGGAATAAGTCGTTCAATTAGTGTATGCTTATACATACCGGGGTATATTCTACGTTTTTTTATTTGAGTCATCTACATGTTCTGTCCATGCACACAAACGTGCTATTGACGGCTTAACTCTGACGATAATAAGTAAATTATCATCTTAACATGAGTAAACTTTCTTGAAACACCGTCACAACAGTTCTCTCTGCTTTCAATCACATTGCAATTGAGACGTCGAGTCTTTTTTAAAAAACAAAAAATACAATAAAATGCATATACAAATTGACAGGATATTGACATTATACCTAGTCCACATTTTAGCAATGTAGAAGTATTTTTTAAAGACAAAAACCGCCTTTGCATATTATTATTTGGTTTTGCTACAAGTCTGTTATATATCTATGGGCGAAGTTCTATAACGCCACTGTTTACAAAAAAAAAGTGTTTTAAACAGTTCTTGATCTCAATAGTGAAAACATATGTTTGGTACCTTGAGATTTCTGATTTTGAATTTAAATGATGTATTTAAGCTCCACTGACCATGCAGCCTATGAGTATGCTCCACTTTTTCCAACCTTCACTTAAGTAAAAATGTTTTGTCATTTTTAATGTTACAACTTATCCTACTAATAGATCTGTATGATTACAAAAAATTACACAATATGAATATCAACAAAAAATTTATGTAAGTTTGTAAGGAGACATTTTATTTATGGAGTTGATAATTCTCCCAGTTTTGCTAATTTTCATAATTCTTTAAATTTTCATTCACATTCTGAACCGTCAATGATAGTCATGATCGATGGCACACATGCTCTATTATATTCCTTATCTTAAAATATAGAATTCTTTTTAAATAGTAAATATTCGACGACGCCAATACTATGCAGAGAAGATATTATAACCCTTAAAGAAGTATATAGGAAGATGAATATCAAGACGTAGAGTACATTTACAGTCCCGTATTTTGTATATACAATCTTATTTACACATTTAAAAGCACTACAATAGTTAGAAAACATTTAAGAAAACAAAGCCGGCCAACCTCAGCAGCCATTTCTCTAAAGCAAGATGCCTCAGGCAACCGACTCGAGTTCCTTAGCGCGGGAACATTCGCGCCAATCTTGGCCTCCATGTCCCTGGAAAGAGCGACACCTGGTACAGGTGAATCTTGCGACTATGTTGGTCGAGAAATTGTGCATATGCCCGCAGATCCATCTACTCAACGAATCCCGCTTCGCGACAGGTATCGCGCACTGACCTGTCGGGAGATCACGTGAGAACGCAGCTCCCCCGCCGCTTGGAATCGCGTGCAGCCACGCAGACTCGCAACATTCCCCACTGTGCGGTGTACCCGCGTAGGCGTGCCAGCCCGCCGTTGCGTAACTTTCCAAAAGTTGGGTCGTGTGCAACCCCTGGACTCGCCCTCTGCGCCGGGGCGCGCGGGTCAACTGTTCGCATTCGCAACGCAGCTACCGGTTGTTTCTGCGAATCCCCTATTGATATGAGCGTTCCCTCCTCAGCATTGACATTACCCGCCTATTCGGCAAAATTAAGGTAAACAACCTACTGCCGGCCGGTCGCGTCCTACCTACCACTAAGACACTGAAATATCACATACCAACCCAACCGTATACCATTGATTGCTGTTCATACTAAAACGCCTTTTTGCTTTCTCCTTTAATTAACGTATGTTCGCTTTTTATTGATTTTTTTTATTTCTTCCTTATGAAGACAAAGGGTCGGTTAAAATGAGAGGTAATTATTATCCGTGGTCCGATGTTCAGCCATTCTAGATGGTCACAGTTATTCAAACCCGGTATAATGACAAGACTAACACTCTCTTGTCTTATGAAAAACAGTACGCGTGCCCTTCGCCCTCGAACGGTTTGAGACCCGTGCATTACAAAACCAGTCAACTATACAATATTTTTAGTTGAAAAAGTTGCAGAAATCTTTTCATTAATAAGTATGGTATAGGTTGGCTTGACTGGACGAAGGATGTCCATACTCAATTCTAGTGTTGCCTCCGGCCCTAGAAAGACTTTGGTTGGTTGATGAATTGATGTTGTCCTGCACGTCAGTTGTTATGGCAGTTAGTATTGTTAGTTTTCTCGCGGAGCTACCTATGCTTCTTTCCAGCTGAATGGTGAGATTCGGCAGCGACCTAAACGCTGGCTCGCGATAAATTCCCTCTCCGGCTATCTCCACCAGCAGAACACCTTATCTGGAATAATCTCAGGCCTCCCTCCATGTTTGGTAGTGTAGCGAATGTGTTAAGTGTATGGGCATAACCGGAGAGGATTGGGGATGGACGAGGAAGCAGACATTGTGCGCTGTCCCTGGCTCGTTTAATTAGAGAACTGTGCCAGCATTTGCTCGATTTGATTGGAGAAACCACGAAAAAATACTGTCATAGCTGCAAACCGCTAGATATTTCGGAGAAATCGGCTGACTTTGACCTCACTAGTGCCCTCATGGGTAGCTCATTGTTCAGCGTGCTGGCTTTCCATGACGCGGTCTCGGGTGAGATTCCCGGTCGAGGAAGATTATGTGTGCGTTTTCCTTGCAATAACACAGTATATGTTGCTATGTGACGATGAGAAAACTCACTTCTCAAGTTTAGAAGACAGGAATATATAGCGTGGGGATGTCTACATGCTGACCACACGTATCCCGTAACTCAAGGCCGCAAAGCTGGATCGCCGCTGGCAGGCCCAGAAATCGTCAAGGCTATTGCACCAAAGTATATATATATA
>BOPP01000181.1:867412-886805 GCA_017312745.1 Gryllus bimaculatus
TTAAAAGGAAGAAAATTCTTTTGTTTAAAAACCCATAAATCAAATGATTTATTTCAAAATCTTATCTTATATTTTATTAAACACTATATAAATCATCGATAATTTTGATAATTACTTCATAATTTTTGTGAAAACATATTTAAGCAAATATTTTGTTTCTTTAGCAGAGTTTAGCAAGCTTGTGAAAGAAGTATAACAACGAATTAGTAAATTAATATCACGCAAATGAAACGTGCTTTCTTCTTTTGCGATTACATTGACCTAATTCAGTCGTATAGTAAAGCATGCACTTCCTTCTAGTGCCATCAATAGCGACACGTAACATTCCAGCGATGCCTTTGGCAATGCTAACGCGGGTGGTAAGTGTAGAACCGCGTCGGCCTCGAGGGATTCAAGTCGCCCGGGTGGGGGTGGTGGCGGTGCGGGGCTATGAGGCGCGAGCCAGGAGCCCGCATTCCAGAACACTCGCCCTACCGGCGCCCCGTTGCCACGGGCTGGTCGATGCCGAGCGTGCCCCGTCGAACAGGCAACCCGCTGAACAGCTGCGTAGTTGCGGAAAATGTCACGTTGCCAAGTGTGGCAAGCTCTTGTTTAGACGAATGAATTTGTTGCAATTTATTTTTCTGATATAAGTAGGAAAATCGTAAGAAAACTGGGGTATAGTTGTTGGTTTCTAAAATACAATGATAGTTATAAATGATGAATAATCTTAAAAAAACTTTACCTGTGATTTAATGCATATTCTTCAAATTGCTACATACAAAGTTAAATTAAATTAGTACATTTTTACTCTTTTCAAAAATATAATGAAGAATAAATATTAGTCTTTCGAAAGAAAAAAGTGCTAGTTAGAAAACGAAATAAAGAAAAATTGATTTCAACCACGAGGATCTCCCTATACGTTTTATAAAATGTGTTATAAGGGCAGAAGAGTAGCATTTTGTAAATATGATTGTAAACTAAATAATTTTAATTTTAATATAAATAAGATGAGTGTATTTTAATACTTGTAATATCCAAACTGTCAAAAAGAGGGTTGGCTTAACTGTTGTGTGCAAAAACATTATTTACACAAAAATTGCGATGCAAAATTCGATATCATTTATTTTCAAATTGCTTCTCTCCATTTATACTCATTGGTAGAAAAATGAAATTCAAAGAGTCTCCAACATGCATGGATTTAATATTCTCGTCATAAACTACGAAGTAATATTAGAAACATATCTTCATTCAGCAAAATTTTTTTTACGCGGTTCAATAAATTTCCCTTACAAACGACACACTAAAATTCACGGTTAAAAATATAAAAAAAATGTTATTATTTAGTATTGACGGGTCCAATTTATATTCTTTTCCATGCGTTTCATTTTTTCTGTGTTTACTAATGTTTACTATTTTCATCTATGATATTTTGTAAATTACAGGGTTAAAAAATTAATAACTTTACTCTATCGCTACCTTTTGAAGTATAAACTCCTATCATCTATCCTAGCTAGCACTTCACCTGCAAAACAATGAAAAGCAATTGAAAAACTATAATACTCGTGTGTTCTAGTGTAAAACATAATGCATGAATCAGGTACAGGTATTGTACAATTTCAATAGAAATCGCAGAACATTTAAGAGATTGACTTTCTGCAAGATTTTCGTTTGTTTTGTGTATTTTTATTAGAAAATTATGCGAGGTTCATAACAATCATACAATTGTATTTACCTTATGTGTGTATATAATATAATTTAATATATATATATATATAATAATATATATATAATATATATTATAATTTTCTTCATGTAATACGATACATCATACAAAAAGGATTAATCTATAATAAATATCGCCATCATTTATCCCACATCGTTTTAGACGAAGCAAAGAATTTTAAGTCCTGAAACTTTCATAACTATTAACAAAACACATATAAATGTACTGGCTTTTAACAAGTTAGCCAAATAAAAGTGGCAAACAAATCAAAACAAATGTTTGGCGCGGAAGGAGTTTACGAAGCGTTACAAAATTGACGACGCGTTTGGCGGAGCGCGCGCACGTTCCGTTCAAAATCCGATTGGTTCGGATCGAAATCCCGCTTTCAATTCCTGAAATTATATTAAAATCCTTATATTGCGTAATTTCGCGCATCAAAGGGGATTTGTGGCGATGGCGCATGAAGCGGCGACCGGACGCCTGCCCGTCAGCAAGGAGGGGCCCAGCCGCACCCAGCCGGCACGCACGCTGCACGCCGGCCACCGACAAGAAGAGCGGTGCAGTAAAAAAAAATTGCAAGAGACTTGATAGAATTGAAGATAACATGCTGCAATCTGTTTGGATAAGAGTATTATATAGAATATAACAACCGTACCCATTTCGAAGATCATGATTTAAAACGGTATTGGAGTTAAAGACATTTGTTAGAGATATCATTCATAATCTACGTTCGTTCTTTAATTCTATCCATTTTTCTACCTTGCGCTAATATCTGAATGAGTTTTCAAAATTAATTAACGAATACATCTTCTTTTATTATATGATTATTAAAATGAAGCAAAATTACAAAAAAATTGGGGGGTTAACAGTTTTCATTATTAAAAAAAATTGTGATAGGCGATTCCTTTTTTTCGAAATGACCATCATCTGGAAGGAAAGTTGCAGATATTACGAATTTATTATGCATGCACTTTTTTACGTATAAACTTCTACCATGGAGAAGAACTATAACGCAATTGTCAACGCGATATAAAAGTTCCAAATGATGAAAACATCCAAGCAGAAGTGTTTTAACAAAATGTACATCACATTATTCGCGCGGCGAGACACAATAGAAATTACACATCCGTCTTCCCTACGTTCCATCCCGGCCCCGTGCAGCTCGTTTCAAAGCCTGCTCCCCTGGAGCACGACTTTCGCCCCCGCCTGATCTCTTCGCGTGCAACCGCCGGGCCGCCTGTAAATCTCTGTGCCGCTACCAACACAACGGGACACCGTGTTACCGTTTCCCAACTGCGAGCGTTCCACCTCTAAAAATATTCTCTCGAACTCGTCCTTTCATGCGGCAACGAAACCGCAGCAGTCCGCCACCTCGCACAAAACGACAGAACGCGAGAAAGAAACAAGTGAAGGAATTTTAATAAAACCGCCGTCTCGCGAAAAGAAATACACATTGCCGTTCGGGCTGTTTGGAGATGTCAGACCGAGCGAGCGGTTCCTGTTATAATCGCCGACCGACTGCAGCTTTGGTGATACGAAGAGGCGAGTGAAAACACGCTGTCTCCGGGGCGATTCGCTGTCCCCAGCAGCAGCTATGCTAATGCCCGCGAGCACGACTCGAAGAATTGTACTTAGAGATGAGATGTACACATTCGATCCACCCGACCGAAACAGCATTAGTGATTGCTCCTTTTAGTCATCCTTTTCAAGACTCACAAAATCTTCTTATCGCGTTCCACTGAAATACAGAGAAATTAGAAGAGGCTACAAATATACAACCGAGTACATTAGCATAAAAGGAGATATAATATAGAACTAGACATTAGCAGGGAAAGTGAGAATCCCTCACGCAATACCAAGTACAAAAGCGAAAATTTATTTTTAAATTATATTCATCTCTTAGACATGGAGTTTGTGTTTTACCTGATGGAATGTTTTGACAGTGATGTCAAGGACAGCTTTAAGTAAAGAATACCAACTTCTTAATACTAACAAATTTTGTTTGTCTTTGGCGAAAAATGGTATAGTTAATTTTTGCAAACGAATCTGTATCAATTTGGAAGAAACGTGAACATAGAAAAGAAATACTTAACGGAAAGTGTCAAAAAATTTAAAAAAACGACATAGTAATATATGGCGTCTACTCTGCCCTCCTCAAGATTACTGTTTTCCCTCCGGATTCCCTCCATTTCAATTTGTTTACTCACACATGTTCCTTGACATGCCCGCATTGTCGCGAGTCCACGAAGTTGAGATTGAAAGCATTGTGCTCTGAGTTGGCAAGTTTTTGTTGGATACGGTGATGAAAACTCACCTCAGCCTAAAATGAGACACCTGTAGTAGGACTGTTTGTTATTACAAAATTGTAAATCAGCAGTTGTTGCCAAAACGTGACACTTTAAGTGGCATGTTCTTAACAGAAACGTTTCTCTTCCCCTTATTCTATTTCTTTTGTTCTTGTCTCCTATAGCCCCCCAATCCGTGATTCCGATTTAAATATGAAATATAAATTTCCAGACTTTGAGGCACTTCAAATTACACATTCGTATTTTTATAAAACGTGATTAAACTGGTTTCAATGTAAACATACCAATAACATTGCATATAGTCTTCTTTAAAGGTTTCTGTCACTTTTTCCATTTTAATATTTCACTTGATTCTTTTCATGTTTTTTCTATTCTATCCAAATTTGTCTTTGTAGACCTTCTATATAAACATGGAAATTACGAACGAGGAAGTATGCCATGTAAGAACGAGTAACAAAGCAGTGGTGCCGTAGACGCGCTTTTGACGAGCGGCACGGGCCAGAAGCCCAGGTAAGGCGGGGCGTAGGGGCGAGGTGGGGAGCTGTCGGCGGACCGTGGCTGTGAGCGAAGCACAGAGGAGGGGCCGGCGGTATGGAGCATCACGAAGAAGGATGCGGTGCGCAAATGGCCAGAGGTGCAACCGAGAGCAAAAGGCAGAGCCAGGGTGGGAGGGGAGGAGATGAACGTAGCCAAGAACAGGGGTGAGGGGCCGTGCGGAGAAGGCGGTTCGGCGCAGAGGACGGCGAGGGGAGGGCGCGGGCTTGGGTTGGGGAAAAGAGAACTAGGTGAGGAGGGTGTGCTCTGGCGAGGTGACACCGCGTACAGAAGAGGAGGTCAGAGGGGAGAAGGAGGAGGAGGAGGCTTGAGCGGAGTGGGGCGGGGGCGGATTAGCCGGGGCTGGATGCGGAATGCGGGTTGAGGGGGAGAGTTGAGTAGCGAGGCCTAGCGGGCCCAAAGCGGTGAGATGGCGAGTGTTTGGCAGGCAGCAAGGGCAGTCGGAGCGCTTGGGGCTGGGCGTGCAGGTGGGGTGGGAGTTTGGCGGACCGGGCAAGCGCCGAGAGGAGCGTCGGCCAGGCTGCGGCGGACGAGAGAATTCCGGAGCGAAGCGTGCGCGGGGGCGGCGCGGGGGCGGCGCGGACGGCGCTGGCGGCGCGGGGCGGCGCGGGGCGCGCGGGGGCGGCGGCGTTGCGGCGGGACGGGGCAGCGAGGCCGCCTGCCGCGGAGCCCAGCAGCGGCGCCGCTGCGATTGCCTCGATGAAATATGAAGCGACCGCTATGAAATGGAAATTGCGAGTCGCTCCGCACCGCGCCTTCCTGCGCCGTGCCGTGCGCGCCGCTGCAGGAGACGCAGATGGAGATACAGATGGATGGTGTATGGCTTGCGGCGCACCGGTGGCTGAAGGGTAGACGCGTGCTTCAGGGAGAGAGCGGCGTTTGCGACGGATTTGAGATTGTGGGGGCAGCAACGATGCAGCGTGAGGTCGTCGATTCGGGCCGTGAAGTTTGTAGAGGTTTGATGGCGTGATGTTTCGACTGATTGGTGCTTTGGAAACTATGCGACTGCTTGAGAGTATGTGCAACATGATCGTGTAACGTTGAGGTTGGAGAGATGGGGTACAAATACGGGTGGTGTAGGAAGGGGTGGTGGTGGTGATGTAGAATGGGCAGGGGAGATGGGGAACATGTTGAGAATGGTGTAGAAATTATGGAGAAGTGGGAGATTGTGGAGGTCATTGAAAGTTGTAGTTAGTTTTATAAAGTGGTGGAGGTGGATAATGGGGCGAGGTAAGGAAGTGAGGAGACAAGTGCTGCTGAGAAGGTTAGTAGTGGTGATGGGACGAAGTGGTGTGGTGTGTGGTGGGGTGGCGCGGCCGCGGCGCGGTGGCAGAGCGGCGGCGGGCGGTGGGGAAGCCACAGGATGGAAAAGTGTGGTTGTCTAATTAATGGTGGAGGTGATTGTTTCGATAATGGTGACTCTGGTGTTGGCGATAATCACAGTGGTAGCAGTGCGGCGGGATAACAAGAGAGACAGGGGTGTACCGAGGTCTTCAGAAGGGAATGACCAGCTTGCCAGTAACACGACAGTAATCTAAAACTCTCACAGAAAGAACTTGCTTGCGTAAATACACCGGCAAACGCGCAACATTTTGCATACCAGTGGAAGCTTCGCTTAGGAACGAGGTGGAGGTAGAGGTTATGTGCTCTTCAAATGTGGATCTACGCACGCGATGCCGAAAAGCATCCCGCGCACTGTACGCAAACAGCCGTTCTACTATTTAATACAACGGGAGACACTGCACCGTATAAAAATACCATGAAGTATTAAAGTCTATTGTTACACTTAGTGCGATGTAAAAGCAAAGAATTATAACGCCCTGCATTGCATTAACGTCCCTCGGTCCAATCTAAAGAACGAAGATTTTCATGGTGCGGAGTAAGCTCTTTCGGCATATCTAATTACTGAATGCGTTACTAAGAATATTTCAATTTTATCAAAACATTATTTGGAGCAAATCCTTTCATATAATATTTATACCTACTTGGCGATCAATTAGGCCATTTCCTTCTTCTATCATGTTCCCGCTCCATCGAAACATTGACAGTAATGTCCTTCCGAACATGACATTGAACGTAAGTACGTAGTAACATGTAACAAATTCTATTCGCAATAAATGACTTTCTAAAAAAAATATCAGTTTTCACAACAGCGCATTATTTAGGTAGCACAGATATTCTTTAAAATGCTATCTCTTTGGAGTCCTTCCAGTATGTTCTCCTGTCCACCGGCCCCAATTGTCTCTAGCGCCTCCCTCTCGCTGGCTGTATGCCGCGAAATTCGCATCATAGCGCTTATGGGCCTCTTGCCGTTCGTCGCTTTCTCTTGAGTTAGCCCGCGTCGCAGCAACGCAGCCGCCTCACTACGCTCTGCCCTCGCTGCCTTACGTTGCTCAGCGTTTGCGCCTGACGTCACACCTCGTCACGCGACGCCTTCTCCGCCTTGCCCTCCGCCCAGGCATATTATATTAAACGATCATCCTGAAGTGCTCGGAGAAAGAACCGTGTCGCTCAGTTTTGATCTTCGCCTCACGCAGCCCCTCCACTTTGCCCCCTCCCACTATGCCTCCGCTCCCCAAGCCTCCTGGCCTCCCTCCCACTTTGCCTTCCGCTCCCACATTGCCTCCGCTCCCACTTTGCCTCCGCTCCCACTTTGCCTCCGCTCCCACTTTGCCTCCGCTCCCACGTCGTCGCCACTTCCATTTCGCTTCATGTCGCAATCGCTACATCGTCTCACAACCGCCCATGTTGAACCTTGTCTCAGTATCGCAGTTGTGTGAATACTCTTAATTGTCTGGTTGATTATTTATTGACTGGTTATTTTTTAATTATACTTTTATTTAATCTGCTCATACATGAGAACAACAGGTAAATTTGTTGAGTAAATAATTTGCATTGTCTAGTGTAAGTGTGTGTAAGGGGTGAGAGTAGGGCAAAGAAGAGGTAGGACAGATCGGGAGCGGTCCGTGGCCCGTTTGGTAGGATATTGCTCCGTCATTTGTCTGGTGTCGATCGGAGAAACCACGAAAAACTACCGATCACAGCACCCGGCCGCCAATATTCTCCTCCTCACAACGACTGAATTCGATCTCGCTAACAAGCTAGTATCGATCCTGCCACCGTGGGGACTCCAACTGCAGTGACATCCGTTGATCCACTGAGCCATCTCTCCCGGAGACTTTCTTCAATGTGACGCCCTTCTTATTCCATTATTAAATATGGTGAATTGGTAATGTATAATTAAATATGGTACATTATAGGTGTTGCCTGGTATTAAAAATGCATTTTGCTATTGATCGCTTCGATCGCGTAACTTGCAGCTTCCGGGCCGAAAACAAAGTTTTGCTTTTGATGCCAGACGACACCTTTAATTTACCATATTTAATTATTAGAAGTTATCTACCTCCCTAGCGCTCTAATTAATTGGTCATATTCATTTTGAATGATTTTTAGTCTCCAACGCTTTCTACAACTTCTCCTTATAGATCCTCACAAGTACCCTCTTGCCTTACATGAGCTCCTTTTCCAGCCCTACGTTTCTACTCTTTCCCTCTTCAACACTATCCTTGCTACGATTACTTCCAAAAGATTTCAATACTATCTCCTCCTAACCCCTATTCTCTCAGGAGTCCCCAAAATGGCCTTCTCTCGATCTTCGTCATCAACCCTCCCCGCGGGTGTTCGCCTTATGCTTGTCCTCGAGTCCTCTTGCTCAAGCGCTCGCTGCCCGCCGCAGACAGCCGCCCTCCGTCCTCGCGCGGAAATATTCTCTCTCGCCGAGTTTACAAACTCCGTGGCTCGTATTTCACGCCTTATTTACAAATAGTGCTGGCGGCGAGTGCCATGCACTGCCCCAGTAAATTTTGAGAGAGCATTTAAATTTACTGGCCGTGGGAGTCGTGCAGTAAGGGACAGTAGTTTTGGCTTGCCCGCAACTGCGTTTGCTGTTGGAACACGCATAAGATGATTAACACTTGCTCTCATTGAATCTGGTCTAGTTCACAAAGTGCCTCGTGATTCATTATTATGAAATGTACGTGGTAACCATATGAAATAGCTTCTTATTAGAGCTATAGAGTGGAGAATATATTGCTCTACGCTCGCATGGTGGAAATACTTATCACTGCATTTTAGTACCTAATTGTGCTAAATCTTTCTCTTCTATTCGTAAATAAATAGCACCAAATAATAGTTACTCATACAGAACTGCGAGAGTATTACTAAAGTTGTGTAACACAAATTTAAATAGGCATTGTTTACGCGTGTGAACCTAAAGAAATCTTCTACAAAATTAGTGTAGAATAAAAATAACTAACGTAGGTCAAGGCACAAGATCTTCTATTATGTTATTTTGGTATCATAATTTTTATTTTTTATTCTTAAGTAAATACTGAAACTTTTATCACTTTGAATAGCTCGTATGCGCTACTTTCTTATAAAGGATTCCATCTCAAGTGAAGAACTGTGCATTACGCATTAGTTGTTTGTACTATTTCGCCCACTTCTGCGAAATGTTTCGGCAGTGACTGGATGAAAAATATTATTTCCCGTAAATCTATGCCAAGGTTTATGTGTGTGACATTTACTCTCATACCACTTCATCAGTTAAAGCTTGATCCTATGCATAACAATTTTGAGAATGTGGTGGTTTCGTTTCAATAAAAGAGCATTTTGAAATTCGACAAAGCTGTGAAGGTGTGTCGTTGTACTAGAAAAATCATTATTATTCGTAAGTATATCTGAATATGTTTTTGCAAAACCAACACATTAGAAAGCAAAGTAGTAACAAGTGAAATATTACAAACCACCAACTTAAATGAAAATTCTTAGTTATCTAAAGAAGTAAGTGCATGCAATTTGTGGTTAAAATTGAATAGAAAATAGCGCTATTGCAAAATTGAAGCCACCGCGACTTTAGAACAAGAATGGTCCAGAAGAAGGTGCAGTTTTCAGAGGTTATTGTTCGTCTCCGCTCAACTCGCAAACGTGATCAACCAACGCGCTGTTCGCCCACTGAGTGCAGGCGGGGGCCTTCCTCTGCCGAGGAACACGCGCACAGCGCCGCGGAGCCTCCTCCGCAGCGGGGCGTCCGCCGTCGAGCAGCGCGGGTGCCACAAGAGAGCGCCATTCGCATGCGGCGGCGTGATTGGGTGGAGTGGTGGGTGGGTGGTGGTGGTGGTGGGTGGGCTTGGGGCTGGTGGGTGGGGTGGGTGGGTGGGTGGGTGGGTGGGTGTGGTTGGTGGCTGGCTGGGGTGGGTGGTAGGTGAGCGGGTGAGCGGGTTTGGGTGGGTGGGCGCTCGGCGTTCAGGGCGCGAAATGGAGCAGCGATGGTCCCCCAACAGCTTATAGGTCACGCGGCTATCGAAAGGAATGGAGCTGGCTTTCAAATAATAGTTATTTATATATCAGAGGTTTTTTATTCTGTTCACGAAGATGAACTGTTCACTTTCCTTAACGTAGAGCTTCCGTGAGTTAAGGGTCATTCACAATGAAACGTGAACATAAAATCAATTGTAAATGCAAAAGTTTTCCGAAACAGTTTTTTTTCTGAAATCGCAAAGTTTTTCTCCAGCGGGAATAGTATGCTATACAACCCCCAATGGACGCTACCTCTCTTGATGGTCTCGAGGGTTACAAAACCTAGCGAAGCATCTTGATTTTCACTGTTATTTTTTTTTCTGTCAACAGCTGCTAAGATCCAATCACTTATATCACCGTATACACTCGTATATGACCTATTTACGCCTACTACTCCATAGATGTCTCAATTAGTAACATCAATTGAAACTAAAAGCGTGGTATATTTTAAGAAACAACCATAACAATAAGAAACAACCATTCCCCTTTGTATAGTTGTTAAGTTCTGTAGTGTTAAGTTAGTGTATTCTGCCACCAAGTTCTCACACTTTATTGCAGAATTATTAATAAATCTAAATCTAATCTAAAATAACAGAAACATTTGAAACTTATCAATATCCACCTCCGAACTATCGATTTTAAAATTCTAATAATTTGATCTAAATTATAATCAACTTTCTATAGCCTTCCTTGATATTTTGTCGACATACCTAACAATACAGGCTGCTTTCGTACAATTTTTAACATTCAAAGGATATTTCAACTATTATCTTCGTCGTCGACGATTGTTACTATATCTCCGTTAACAAACTTCCGGCGACGTATTAATTCAAGTTGAACGTTTGAATTCAAATTCAAAATATAATTCCTTTTGAAGTGGCCATGTTAGAAAGTGTTTTTTTGCCATGCATGATCTAATACTTTCCTCATCATTTGAGTTGCCATATTTCTAGTATACCACAGAAAGATTACAAATGATTATTAATTGGATTCCTAATAATTTTAAAAGAGTTATGGAGTTCATTTATTTGTATCAATTAGCTGTTTTAAATGTAATGCCTCGAAGCGATACAATATAATTTGGTATGTGTTACACATGATGATAATATGTTGTAACTAATAATGGAGCTGTGGTGGAATAAGAAGTAGCGGAAACGGCAGATTCCTGAAAAAAAATTTGTTGCAAACCCCCTAGGCCCACCACAATTTCCACATGGGTCGACCGGTATTCGAAGCTAGTAAAACGCAAGTAAAACGATAGCACGGCCGATACAATACGGGTCATTCCGAAACACTAAACACCCACAGCATTCGAAGGCGAAGCCCACGCAGCCCCCGAAGGCGCACTATCACTCGGGGTCAGCCCGAGCTCGAAGCGAGCACAGCTCTCGAAGCCTCTAAATGGCGCTGTCTGAACTCCAAGTGTACACATCACCCGAAGCCCCTCTCCGGAAGCCGAAATACCCAGCTCCCGCAGTCTCAAAATCGCATGGGGGCAGACTGCGATTGCGAGGCCGGGCGACGTCGGAGAAGGCGCACGGGCGATGGGGCGGGCGATTGAGCGCGGGCGGGGCCGGAGGGTGGGAAGCAGCGCGCGCGGCCCATTTGCTAATTGCGAGCCTCATCGCCGGCCCCGCGCGGCCGCCGCCGGGCATTTGTTTCGGTTCATTTGCCTGCCTCTTCCCGCCCCACCGCCGATCGCTCGGCCGCTACTGTTGCAGTGGGCAGCCCGCGCAACGCGCGGGACGCGTGGCAATATCTGCGGACTGTGCCCCAACACAACACACACACACAAATGCACGCACTAATTATGAACATTTTTCTGAGCACTCATATCTCAAGTTGAATTCTGTGATTGTCATTGCCTCTGTTTCGTATAAGATGTCATATTTTTATTGGCCTTGACCTATAAATACAACACACTTACAAATATTACCTAAAGAATATTATCCTGGAAAGGAAACAAAGGATATTTTGAATTTGACTTCAATGGTGAAAATTTCAAGAGTTTATTTTGGTATATCAGCCTTAAATGTTCACCTAATATTAAAAGAAAAATATAACCGTTGCGATTAAAACGGTTTTTGTGTTTGTTTTTAGTAAATCACTTTAGAGACTCCATGAGAAGACTATGTGCCTATATAGTATCAACACTTGCTGTGGCAAGTTGGGTATCGTCGAACAGCGGCGCGGTTGTACGATGCATATTCACTTTCTTTTCGCGAAGAGGTTATTCCGCGATATTTGAAATGATGTAGTATGATTTAAGTTCTTCATATCTTTTGAAAACGGAAACGGGACGATATTATCCCGATGCGATCATACACTAGACACCAACACTTGTGGGCTCCTTTGTTCTAGGGTCAGCAGAACTAGAGGCTGTCCGCGATAACACATAAAAGACAAGAGATCAACAGTCGCAAGTCGGAACTCGAACCTTCGACTATCTTATTATAGGCATAAACTATAAGACAGAAATGTTTAAATTTTTACTCATAAACAATAAGGGAAGGATATTGTGCAGTTTGCAAAAAATAAATGTGGATGACAATGAATATTACGTATTCGATCAATGTTTTGCTTTTCTATCGCACATGGAACACAATAATTTTTAAAACCTCACTACTACAATTGAATTGTTCACATTACTTTGCTTCTCACTACTCTATCACCGTTAAGATAAAATTATAAAGTTTTAACAGAAAATAAATGTACATTTATTTTAGTAAGCTATTTACAATATTGGATTATCTCTACATTTATGTGCTTTTATTAAAATTCTCGGAAGAATATTTACATAAAATATATATTTTGTTTTAATTTTCTCCCAAGACTCGAACACAAATTTTGAATATTTATTTCGAATTTCGTGTCTGTATTGGTTATGAATATCACTTTCTTACCTAAATTATTTTATTACTTTCATAAATGTACGCCTTTATGTTCATATTTTGAGTAGTCGAACTGTACTTTGATGTTTCATTCTAGTTCATTTTCTAATAGAAAAATTGGTTTACTTTTAACGATGTATGTGTAGTATGTTATTTGTCAACATAAACACACTATACTTATTATTCCAGTTCAGAGAATGTTATCAACCAAACAATTTATTTTTCCTTCATCAGTAGAAATCTACGTCAGAGAAGTTTCGGAATTTTGAAAATGGTTTACCGTATCTTGCATATTTGTTGTAAAATGTTGGAAACTTCTAATAAATAATATTAGCAACACTTTAGCGTTTGACGATTAAATACCATACTGTTCTCTGCAATAAACCTATATGTACAAATCTACTTTTCAAATTCACCATGCAAAATTTCCAAATCTGACTTATTTGCGATGAATGGTCTCACAATTCGAGAGCCAATCGACTGAAATTTCACATGTGTTACAGTACAAGTATTTGTCGCCGGATCTGTTTAACGAACACGCGCCCGCGCAACAATTATTCCGCGCAGCTCTTCCTGGCAGCGGGCGGCAAATCCGAAGATGAATTGTCGGCCAGCAGCGCCGCATTTTCCACCGCAAATCATGTCGCCCACCCCAATAAGCGCGCGCGCGGCGTCCGGCGTCAACCGTAAGCATTCCGAGGGAGCTGCGCCGCCGCCCGAGCGCCTGGGCGCGAGCAGTCCATATTTCACCAACGGATCCAGAACTAATAAAACATCGCAAATATCAATCTACATTCATGAGCGCTGCGGGGACGCAGGGTGAAGGTTGGGGAAGAGAAGGGACGGGAAGGGGTGGAGAGGGGCGGGGGTGGAGCGGGCTGAAGAGGGGGGGAGTGTAAGCCAAATTTATTGTGGCTGCCTCAGGCTCTGGGCGGTCGCTTGCACGGGCGCGCGCGTGTACGGAGGCGTGTCTGTGTGAAAATGCGTGCGTGGAGAGTGCAAGTTGTGTGGATGTGGATGTGAGCGGCCACGGGGTCATGTGCCTTTTCCTGTGTTTGTGTGAGAGAGAATGTGTGCTTTGTGAGAGTTGTTTGTGTGCTCGCATTTGCGTGCCGTTGTGGTATGTTACCTCAACGTAATACAAGCTTCGAAGATTCTGATCGTGAAGCGCTCTTTATTTGGGGAGTGAGCCAGTTATTGTAGAAATATAACAGGATAAATAAAATTAAACTGAATTATTGTTTGTTTAGATTTTAATTTTGAGAATTCTTTTAAATGTTCCTTGAACTATTCCGTGAAGAATTTTCCGAACTACTTATTTTAGAATTTGAATAGTCTACCTACAATGCGCAGATAGAGTGCCAATCGGAATTACGGAATTACCCGATTTTCTAGTCTCATCAAAGGCATGTGGTCATTTTACCATTTGGTTGGTTCCTTGTACTAATATGCATAGTATATTATATATATATATATATATACTATCACCTCTTTCACAATTATTCATCTCTGATGATGTTAATTTTTGAAAGCATTTGCAATCCGACGTTGCAAGACTTCTGATAGACGGCTCCAGTAATTCTCTCCGATCAATTACATGCTAATGCCGATGGAGGACCGCGTGTGATCCTTCTTTTATGTTGTCCCGTTATCAGGATTGGATGAAGCAGTAAACGGATGAAGCGCGTATCCTCCTGGATCCCGATATTCGTCAGCCTTCGAACGTCTCAACGTTCATGCCCTCCGACTCCTACACCGAGATTTTCATGAAAATTCTCGGTGTAGGAGTCAGAGATATAGGACAGTGCACGAGATGTAAGTCACCCGCAAGAAAAATCACTTGTTATTCTGCACCCGATAATCCTTCCCTCCAAGGACGCCAAGTACTTCTTCCACGTCATCACAAGTCTGGGCGTTACGACGTTCTCGAGAATACGGCTCGGCGCTCAATAACCCCCCGCACGGAGACGACGAAGCATAAGCAAACAACGCGTGTCCATCTCGGTATATTGGACCTGGTTTACGACCCGGGGCATCCTCTCCTGCCTCGTCCACGGACACCGTGCGACCAGAACTTTGACTTAAGCTTGTTCCCCAGACGACACTGTGGCACCAGACGTGCAAGCGAACACGTGTTATAACAAGCGACCAGATAAAGAACGTAGGAAAATTGCATTCAAGACAAAATGTCAACTATATTCACGAACTCATGACAACAAAATATTTAGTTGCTATAAGCGACGGTAAGTCGATGTTCGGATTGTGTAAATAAGTCAAAATGAATACTGAATAAACGAGATAATTAGCTTATTGATTATAGTTAGTCTATAATATGTAAAGAAATAATTAATAAAATAAACATGCGCTACTTATGAATAATATAGACACTAGCTGAAAACTCAGTGTACAGGTGTTTCTTTTGGCCGATTTGTTCAAAGAGAAAAATACAATTTGTGGTGCTAATACGATAATAAAGTTTGTTCGTATCACTATTTGTTTTAGTAGACACCTCAATAATGATTTTTACGTTTTACGTTTTGCAAGAAATGAGATTATTTAACTAATTATCGACAATTTCAATCAAACAGAAAATTAAACCGATATAATTACCGAAATACATAAATACCATTTTTATTTTTAACAGATAGATATAATAATCAGTGACATTTAATATATCACCACATGTTCAAAAGTCCACCCAAAAATTATTTATAGCATTTGATAACAAAGATAAACCTCTGAGAATGAGAAAGTTTTACTCTAGGTTAAATGTTGAATATCAACATTTTCAAAAGGCAGAATAAAATATCTTTCGAGATCTGAAGACTTAGGGCTTAATATTGATTACATAATCGAGAAGTGAATATTCTAGCCAACTTGGTCCGATCCAGAAGTAAGCATTCGAACACTTACAACTATACAAGTACCAAGCAGTTGATATTTAATGACGACTCATGGAGTAAAAGAATGCTCGCTAATGGAAACTCTAGGTCACCTGATATTAGTCTATAAAGCACGAAACAAAATCAATGATGCCAAACATCTCTCCTACCGCTTGCAGACAGCACTCTTTCGGATAGCGAGCGCCACAGTCGCCGCGGGAGCGTGCGCAAGGTAGGCAATCGCCCTAGGCGCCCGGCGACGCTCGTAATATTCCGCGCGGAAGAATCCTCGTTTCCGAATCACCCCCCTAGGAGCGCGCCCGTTATAAACTTACGTAGTAAAGCTGCTCGAGGAGGCGCGCGCGCGCGATCCTCTCATTAGAAACTCGCAAGTCTTTAAAGAACAGCGCGCGCCGCGCCGCCCGGAAACTCTCTTTAAAGAGGCGATGGAACGCCCCGCCCCCGCGCCACGCCCACTCCCACCCCACAGCCCACCACCCACCGAGTTAGCGTCTCCCGCACTTTCCCTAAGCGTGTCTCGGCCACTACAATGTCAGAGTTCCCGCCTTTTCAGTGTCCTGTGTTGGTTTTCAATCAGAATCCTCCCTCACTTCTATCCCCGCCTCTTCTCTGCCTGTGTCTAGGCTTCTTTCACGTCTATTTTTGCCCATTTCCCTAACAGAGCCTCTAACTCTTCGATGTTAGTGCTCCCGCCACTTCACTAACTTGTGTTTCACCCAGATTCTCGCCTCTTCCTCACCTGGTTCCTCGCCTACTCTTTCCCTGTGACTCCATATGTTTCCTGCATATATCTCTGCCAGTTGTCCCATGTCACTCCTCTATTTTCTTATCAGTGACTTCTCCAATTGGCTACTTGTGTCTTTGACACTTACCAAGCTACTTTCTCACCTCTACCCTTAGTGTTTGCTCAATTTTCCTTGGAGTCCTCGTAATTCCATTGTGCGCGTCTTTTCCATTTTTCACTCATAACTCCCACTCATTTCAGCTATGCCCCATTCATGACGTTAAATAAGCAAAAGAATGTTTGTGCCGTAAAATAAAATAGTTATACTTACGTTGAAACAGTTTTCATGTAAAATGACTATTTTGATGGTACGTTATATTTTATTTCAGTAAATTACAATGAATTACAATGTGCATCAATTTTGTTTTGAAGTTTAAGATTACTATGCATTAGGTGGCGTGCAGTGTCTCCTTGTAATGGATGTTTGTGGTAATGGAGAGTTCTACAGTAATGATAACGAATGGAAAAGTTTTATATTTTCCGAGAGCAATAATTATAGGGCTTGGTGTTGTTACAAGTTATTCACTATTATGAAATTGCAATAATAGACAAGGTTCTTCAATTTAGTGCAATATGCAATGTAACATAGTTCTCATAGATACATTCAGGCAATAAAAGGTTAAAGTTTATATCCGCTTCATCACATTATATCCAACGATTCAATCAATGCGAGTTTTTCTCTTCCCAAATGCCGTTAATTCCAGTTACAAATCCTAAAATAATTAATACTTGACACTCTATGTGAAATATTTAGGACCTGACTTAACAAGAACCTTATGTCTGAGACTGAAACATTTGACCATGGTTGATATAGAGTAATGTAAGATATAATGTAAAGATGTCTCTAGAAAAATTATTCTAAAAACAATCAGCCACTTTGACCTGTACAAAATTTCAGATTTTAAATTTTTGTAATCAAATGTTTAAAATACATCCTTAAATGTACATTGTAGGCTGGATGTAATAATCATATTGTGAAATAAGATTGTAATGTTTTACTAAATAAAATTCAAACATAAAGAATTAGAGAGTTTAAAATGTTACAACATTTACCAATTTATTTATAACCACAATGCAATTAACTTTTCTTAACTTATTGAACTTCGGTGTACGTAAAACGTATATTTACGAAGAGCTGTCGATACACGGTTGTAATATGTGGGCTGTAATGCATTTCGTGCATCAAATATTTTCCTAGATATTAGGACATGCATAAAATAACACAAATTTCACAGCTTTAGCCATCCCATTCATTTCCCACCGCCACCCACCTATTTAGTAGTTAACATTTGCGTCATAGACAACCATGCGGCATACACAGCGACACTTCCATCAGCGGCGGACGACTCGGTTCCTCTAGGGAGACATTCAAAACGCCCACGTCCTCACATGCTGCAACATGTGTCTTCGTCGCCAACGCCCACATAGGACAACACCGCCACCGCCACCCACGGACGTCTCCTCCAATGGAATTCGTCCGCTCTACGTCTGAGCATTTTCCCTCCTGTCCGCCCACGACACGTCTCCACCAATCACAGGCGCTTTCAGACAGCCCGCTCCGCAAATACAGCGGCGCTCGGCGCAGCCCCGCGCCGTCTACTCGCTCCTCACCCTTGAAATTCACGCGAGTGCTTTTCAAACGACGCACACCTCTGTGGAACAAGGCGGTTAATGTCAAGGATCTTGGGACACTAAGTGCCCTTTTTCTTCCACATTGTTTCGACATACAGCAATTCTCTTGTTATCGACGGAACTCCGGCTTCCACACAAACACTATCATACACTTGCACCTTCACTCACACTTCGTCGTTACACTTTACGACATCAGCCAACTTTTATTTTGCCAACAGAGCTCATTTTTGTCGTTGTGAAAATATTGGAAATTGTTTTGGGGCAAATGAAAAATACAAAAATACGCTTCATAAAATTCTTCAAATGTAAAACACTTCAACTTCAAATATTATTAATTTAAGGCAAATCAAAATTCATTATCAATATCAAAGTTCTTGTGTCCATAAAACTGATATACAAACTTCGAAAAGAAAAATACTTGATTTGTAAAAGAAACAAAATTTACTTATACTTAACACTAAAGAAAAATAAATATCACCCACCTAAAGATCAAGACTCTTACTAAAAGAAATCTAAATTAAAATTTGCATTTGCAATAGCATGTCTTACGTAAGTGAACAAATTTAGTTTTTGCACTTTTCTGGTATCTAATGTTACGTACTTTCACTCAGGATGCATGGAATGAGATATATACATTGTCCAGTTCATCATCCCCTTTGTCTAACACAATCACAAACAAACAAATATCACCCAATTTCTTTCCTTTGTGTAGTTCTGGTTTCTAACTACATTCTCTTCCTGCAACAACCCACATTAACATCTTTTGCATGTCCGACATTACTCTTCACCAGAACTCCATTCTCACTCCCACGTAGAGACACGCGCACGAATTCATTCTCATCTTTTATTCGCTCTACTCTTTTCACCAGTTTCTGCGAACCCCTAGACACTCATCACCATCCGCACGGCTACCTTGCGAATGAACAAAACATCCGCCCGCACCTCCATACATCCTTACCACAGCACTAATGCCACGTGCTTTGACGCCACTTCCAAACGCTCCACCCTCCTCGCCCCGTTGCGGAGCGGTCCCTTTCGCAAACCAAACGACGCAGAAAAAATGCAGCGTTGGCGGCGCCACGCCGCATATAAAAACATGTTTTCTTCGCCGCGCTGTTTTCTCGCGCTGCGCACGGGGGATCTGGTGCTGATGGCGTCGGGGGCGGACGCGGGCGCGGGCGCGGGCGGGTGAGGGCGAGGAAGTAGAGGTGAACGTTGGGCGAGGAGTGCGAGAGCAAGGACGAGGACTAGGGCAAGGG
>BOPP01000181.1:891278-940557 GCA_017312745.1 Gryllus bimaculatus
TACCTCAATGTGTCGGTTTCTTTTGTGTGGGTCTGGTTTCTAACTACAGTTCTGCTTCTCAACCAACGCCACCAGTAGACTTAAGGCGTGTCTTGACGCAGATCCGAGCGGATATATCGTGGCTAGCTCTAAGAATGGGTGCACGAGGCAGAACTTTCTCAGTGCGTTGCGAACTAAAGTTCCGCTGGACGTACGCTATACAGCGTCGCAGAGATTCATTCCTGGCATCTTTTTATTCGCTCTACATTTCAGACCAGTTTCTGCGAACGGCCGTAGAGCACATCATTCACCGCATTCGCCGCACGGGACTACAATGTGTGCGAGTGATAACAACAATCGTGCACGGCCCGGCACCTCCATACATCCTTACACAGCACTAATGACGGCCGCACGTGCTTTGACGAGGCCAACGTAATGCGCGGCCAAGGACCTCAACCTTCCATCTCGCCAGCGTTGCGGGACGGTCCGCTCGTTTCAGGGCAAAGCAACACGGGTCAGCGAAGAAGATACTGCGAGAGCGCGGTTGGCTAGGGGGCGCCAGCCGCAGCATATTAAGTACAGTGTTGGGTGTACTTGCGTCGAGACGACGTGATTTGCAGTCGCGCTGTGCTGCACGTGGGAGGATCAACTGGTAGCTATGCAATGGGGGTCGAGGAGGCGAAGCTGAGCGCAGAGATGCGAGGTACAGGGTCGCTGGCGAGCGGTGAGGCGTCGAAGCGCGGGAGGGGTCGATTCGGCGAGGCAGCTAGAGGTGAAGTTGGGCTGACAGGAGTGGCGAGAGCAAGGCGAGGACTAGGGCAAGGGGAGTGCAGAGTACGTGGGTGGTGTAGGTGTGAGAGTGAGCGCGAGAGGCGAGGGCAAGCGTGCGAGGGGCGAGGCGGGGAGGCGAAGGTGAAGGTAGGCGGGAGGGCGAGGGCGATTGTGGACGGTAGTGCGAGGTTGCCGGGGAGGACATGAGTGACAGGAGGCGAGGGCGAGGCTTGAAGTGCGCGAGCAGCGAGGGAATGTGTCAAAGTAGTGTACGAGGGCGAGGGGTCTGAGGGTGCGGTGTTCTAACAGTTGAAGCGTCGTTGGCGGGTGAGATGTGCGAGCACGCGGTGTAACGCACGGGAGACGTAACGGAACGACGAGAAGTACGAAGGTGTATAAATGGCTAATGGGACGATTGGAGATGCAGAAGAGCTATGGCCTGATAAGGCACTAGGGCAAGGCGAGTCTGATTGTCCACAGTGTGGGTTTGTGATGCGGTGTATGGTGTAGAGATGATGAGGACAGAAGGGCAGAGCGGTGCATTAAGTGAGCCTTATTTTGAATGCGACGCGGGGGCGCAGGCGGGGTGGGATAGGTGATGGAGCTTTAGAGCTGCGAGAGGAATTTGTGAGGACGAGTGGCTGAGTTTGGCGAGGGGAGATGACGGCGCGCGGGACTTATTAGTCGGCTCGGTGCGGGGTGATGTGGGCGCTGAGCTAACGTTGGATGCCGGCTGACGGCGAGGAAGTGAAGGGAGACTCGTTGGTGGTGTTTCGAGTTTTGTGTGAGAGACAGAGGAGCGGATGAGACTAGGGCATAGGGCGACGTGTGAGTGTGGGTGTGAGTTGTGAGGTGTGCAGAAAGATAGACAGGTGACGAGAGGGCGAGGGAAAGGTGGCCGGTGAGATGCGAAGAGGTTCGGGGAGGCATAGTCTTGTTGAGGCTTGATCGGTTTTGATGCTCTGTCAGAAAGAGGGCGTAGAGACTACGTGATGATGGACGAGGAAGCGGAGGGATTGACTGGGATCAGCGGACAGCTGCGTAGCGGGGTGATGGAGCGAGCGCTAGTAGTAGAGCGGGTGAACTCGGCGAGGTAAAAAGTAGATGGTTGAACGTTGTTGGCGTGAGAGAGCGAGAGTCTATAGAGAAAGAGAGGATTATCCAGGGCAAGGAAGCGAAGTGCTGAAGTGTGGGGTGCTAGAAGATAGTAGAGTGTTCGTCGAGACTGATAATTTAGTTACGCAGATAGGAATCGGGGCGAGGGCACAGGGCGGCGGCGCGAGGGCGAGGACGAGGGAGCAGGGCGGGGTGGGGCGCGGGCGCGGGCGGGTGAGGGCGAGCGGCCGGTGAGCGAGAGGTGCGTATATCGCTATGCGCAGGTATGTCAGGAGGCTGAACGTCTCGGGAGCTCCGTGGTAGTCGGGTATGTAGACAAGGAGGACTAGGGCAAGGCGCGAGTGTGAGTGTGGTGTGAGCTGTAGGCTGTGAGAGTGAGGGCGAGCGCGAGGGCAGGGACGAGGGCAACAGGCAGGGCAACCGAAAAGACAAAGCTTGGGCCGCGGGCGAGGGTGCAATGCCGCAGGCGATGCGTTGGGTGCCTAGACCTTGTCTGTCGGTGGAGGCCGTGGACGTGGGCGAGGACGCCTGGGCGCAAGGTCGTGTGAGGCGTTGTCGTACGTTGGGTCTCGCGCGGCGCTTCCTCATCGTGGCGTTGTATATTGGATGGGCGACGGGCGGGATGTGGGGCGCGCGGGTGCCGTGGACGCTGTTGTACGCGAGTTAGTGAGCCGCTGAGTGAGCGGCCAGGGCAGGAGGAGAGGATCGGTGGAGACGTGGACGCGCCATCTACAGAAGTATACTTGGAAGGAGCCGAAGAGTAAATAGATACTAAGCATTATCGACACCGGTGGTTTAGTGGGCGGAAGAGATGGTCTCATGGAGTCATTTAGGGTATACGGGTGGTTGATCAGAACTAGTAAAAATATGTTTACGATAGGGTGAGTTGAGATCGGCAGGAAGATGATAAATCTTACTTGTATAGCTCACAATATAATAAGTATAATGGAGGTAAAAACATTTGGAAGGAAAGCTGCAAGTTCTTTGTACTTTTGTAATAAGTGTTGAGAGATAATTATGAATTGTATGCAAGGTAGCTATGATACTCGAAAGTAAAGTGCACTAAACTTGCAAGAGAGTAATTCGTAGAATTCATACAATAAGTGAATGATTGCATCACAAATTTACTAGTTCGTGCTCGTTGCTAGAGATTCTTAGGTGGCAAAGAAATTCATGCAAAATGCTGTTACATTAAATTGAAATACATACAAAACATTTATTACCTTCCATTTGTAAACGGATAAAAGAGAGACGTATAGGTTAGAGTATTTGGTCTCTTAAATTTAATCGGCAGGCTCTTCATCAAAATTCCATAGCATATTTAATCGGTGGAGGCCGGACAGTTCTGATTGATATTACTACCTCGTAACCCTATTCATATCGAAGATAATGACTGTTCCATCTTAATACAAGCGGATACCAGTGGTGAATAGACTAAGGTAACAAAATTGACAGTAGAGAGCCGCGGTATAATTTCTACGCTCTTTAGTATAATCTCGAATTTCGACAATCCGACATGACCTGATTGAGTTGGCAAGTCAGCTCAAACAGCAGCTCTCCACGGGATCTTAGTACACTCTCGTCTGTACGAATGCACACTGTGGTGGTGCGTGTGTTTCGCGCATACTATGTAGTGTTCTGTTGTCTGCGCTTGCTATCACATCGTTTTTTGATGGTACCGAAACGTTCGTTGCTATGAGCGCCTAGTTATTAATATAAATAGGTATAATAAATATTAAATTTTACTGCGATTCATATTCTTTAGTATTCTTTGTGAACACTAAATGTTTTCCTTTTTTCTCTCGTTCTAATCACAAACTCTCTTTCTGATTTTCCGAGGAATCATCAGCCATCATTACCTCACAATATCTGGATGTGCGACTGTATGATACATTACGGTACACGTCTTACATGGACCCATGTTTGAACATATCGCGAATGCATATGAAATGCCCACAGTGACTGACAGCTGCCATAGTAGCTTAGATGTGCTGACACGCAGCGGGCCGGTCGCGTAGTGTGTAAGTCAGATCTATTGGGCAGTCGAGTGAACGAGTGACGGGTGACAATATCATGGAGTTCGGACTGGAATCTTGTCACTACGATGTGGAATGCCGGGCTGCATCTTACACTCGATGCACAGTTCTGCTGCCGCCCTACAGCGTCACGGCGGGCCGCCTCACGCCATACTGAGTGTAGTCGCTGGGCCGCATTTCTGCATTCGCCTTGTGAGCTGGTAACGAAACTACCGAGTAAAATTTACTCATTCCAAAGCCACCATTGGAATTTTTTTCTTTAGAAGTTTTGATTGAAAATGAAGCGGCCTGAGGCAGCAATGACTGTAGAATAAATGACAATGCGCCATGCGTTTAACCAGCAGCTTTTTAGAGGGCACAATCAAATCTCATGTATATTATCGTATCATGATTGTGCAGCTCTTCGGAATTTTATGGTTTCAATCGAGAGATTGGTGGACCTATCAAGTAAGTCTGTGTTTAATAGAGTGAACTGCTGTACATTCTCTCTCTGAGTCAAATTCTGTAATTTGAAATACGATTGGTATATGTGGAATACATCACATGTACACATGAAATATTACTAATTATCGTATATAATTGAGAGATTGTTCTTACGTTGTTCGGATTTTAACTAGTAGCCTACTAAACCCGCTGCTCTGGACTGTGATGCTCACGATTAATTATCGTATTTTTTCTTTCCAAAAGAATGACTTCTTATGGAAACATTTTTTGGAGTCATTTGAAGTGACTAGTAATATGTATACTATAAATTATCAATAATAATAGTAATACGAATTGGTTGTATATAATATTTACGGACATACGAAATAATAATTACAGATTCAAACTTGTTTTGAAATTATATGTATTCTTACAGTCTACTTTGAAAGTGTAATTAACATTCAAAACAGCCCCAGGCTAGGTGAGTCACAGAGGACCGCATAGTAGGCAGGATGAAGAGTTAGGCGAGCGGAATGCAGGGTATTAACTTCAGGGCTGGCCGTAGAAATCCGTACTGTTGAGCGTCTGTTCAACCCATCGCCAGAATACAAAATATTAATCGGATACCCAATTCCCTGGCTTCCTTCTAAATATTCCGCCGCAGCTGCATGAATGTTGGGCGGGGCTCCTTCGTCGCCCCCCCCTTCACGCGAAGTATGACAAAAATTTGCCCAGAGACACGCCCTGGCCGGCTCCGCTCCGCTCCGAGTGGGTCACCCTTCGCGAACGACGTCGCGTTCCCGAAGAAGAGCCAACCGACCGAAAGAAGCAATTCGCATCGGCATGCACTCTGCTTAAAGCGTAATCCCCGAACATACCTTCTTTCGCTCGCCTCGCGCCTCCGGCACGTTCCGCTGCCCCTGCGCCCTGCAGCTGCCCTGGCGCTCGGTTTGCCAGGCTGCAGTAAGCGCGCGACCGAATTGGGACGCGACAGCTAAAGTAGGGTCCTGCGAATGCCACGTCGGGTTCGTTCCGGTTTACATGTTAATTGCTTGAGCGAGCGGAGCAGCGAGGAGCAGGTCGCGGGGCGACGCGGGGGCGGCAGTCTGGTCAATGGGAGCGGCACTAGAGCGGCTCCACAGATTGCGGCGATAGGGCGGGAAGTGCACTGCGCAGAGGTACGAAGAGGTGACAAAGGAGACAGAAAGAGGATAGAAACAGAAGAGAGAGGAGAAATAATGAAGATTGACGAGAGAAAGAAGGAAGAGAAAGGATAAAGAGAGAAGTCTGATGTTTATACCTATAAGGTTATAGTATTTGTTGAAAGTTACCAGTTTTCATTGGATCAAATATCTTACTCGACTTTAGAGATGAAATGTTTCCATAATACGAGTATTATTAAGAGTAAGATTCCAGATGTTTAATAAAAAGTCCAACTATATCCTGCACTACAATCCTCTGAATGTGTCCAGCTTTAAGTAAGAATCAATTTTCTAATCGTGAAAACGTACGAAATAACAAAATGCTGTGAAGCATCGTGCGGGTGTCAACTTCCGTAGTGACAAAAGTATTGTATCTGATACATTGTGACACTACTTGTTAACATTGCAAAATATTAACGAAAAATTGACAGACAAAATCAAGCAAAATTATAGAAATAAACGTTTAGATTTCAATGTGGTAAAATAATTTACTTCTGGAATTATTTAATAACAATTCTGCTTCACTCAAGGAATCGAATTTCTACACTTTATAATTTTGCAGTAATTAAAACGCACTTTTTGAGATGAAAAATATGACATTGTTTACATTTTGATGAATATTTTAAAACAAGGGATGTGTCAAAATCCATTTTATTTTAAAAACACTCCGAAAAAAATAAAAATATGTGGGATACGCATAAAAAGCTAAGTGCTTTACGTTCCCTTATTCAAGCTTTGCGAAAAATTTTATAAAACCGCAATGTCCGAAATAAAACCAACACACAGCTCTTAGTGAATCAGACGGGCTAAGCACAAAATCATATCCGGTGCCTTGAAAACTGGCTGCTGCTGCTGCTGCTGCTGCTGGAAAATGGACAGGCTGTGTATAATTCCAGAACATACAGAGCATGCAGTGAACCGTCACCGCAACAGAGAAGGGCGCAAAAGTTCGGTGTACCACCAAACATGCATGAAGCCGGCCGGAGGCTGAGCGCAGGGAGAGGGAGAAACAGCGGGCGGGAGTGGTGAAGACGAGGACGACAGGCGGAGGAGATTGCGGAAATGACAAAAAACTGAAGAGTCGGCAACAGTAGAGAAGAAGGCGATGGTGGTACGCGTGCTGGGGGGAAGTGTAAAGGGATGATTGATTCATTGCTTAGTGATAGCGTCAACTGCTAAGGTCTTTGGTGCCGTAAGTGTAGTGCGTGTCGCCCCGGGACGCGACGGTGATTTTCCCCTGTGGTCTGGTGAGACACGGCACCGACTTACTAACGGAGCACCACCCGAGTCAGGACCAGCTCTGAGTTCCCCACCAGTCACCCGGGTCGGGTACTGCGTGTACGTTTTAGTGTATGTAAGGGAGAGGTAGGATAGGACAAGGAAATACCGCGCGAGATTCGTGACCCGTTTGTGAGGCTAGTCACAAAACGAGACGCAGGTCCGTGACGTCACGCTGCGTGACTCACGCCGAATTCCTCACGGCAGAGTGAGCCACGGCGACGGTCACCGCAAGTTGGGCCGCAGTTCACTACGCTGTTAACTTTGGTACGACTTCTGACAAAGACGTCGATTATTTACGCGATGTGAGTGGATTTGAGTTCTAAATCCGATTCAGAAAGCGCGTTCGAGTTAGAAAAGTTATGTTACGCCGCTCTATTAGAGCAAGAGGGAGAAAGAATCGAGAACACGAAGAAAATAGAAACATAGGAAGAATGTGCTCTAAGGAATTCGATGACAAATTTTAGAACTATTTTAGATTAAATCATGGTCAATATAGGCGGCATTTTTAAGTAATTACAATTGTTATCTTTATACATATACCATACTCAAAATTGTGATTTTGGTGAAACATCGTCTAAACACAATATTCAATTTTTCCTTACATACTTTTACATACTTAGTAAACCATGTAAAATAGTTAATAATGAACTATATTCACAAAATATTTTTTCTTCTATCAATTTTCTACAATATTATTACATATTTGTATGAAAACAAGTAATTTCAAAACAACCAGCATTTTTCCCTACGTAATTAGTGCGTGCTGTCTACACAAGGTATGCTATGAAAGAAACGTGGTCGGATAATCTCATAGTATCTGATCAATCATTTTATTTCATCTTCAGCAGTGACGGCAACCCATCGCAGGAAATTGTGCGCTAGACACTGCGGAGTCAGCACGCTCAGAAACGCAACACGCCCCCCTGCGTTCTAACGTGCGGCGGGTCCACCTATGCAGGGTGACTCACTTGCGACTAGCCTTAGGGTACTAAGGCCAGCATTCACCTGGTGTAATTTGGAGGACGGAAAACAACCGATCAGAACAGCCTGCCGGTAGAATACTCCTCCAAACAGCCGACCTTGCTGACAAGCTACGTCGAAAATCTTACCACCGTCGGGACTCGAACCCCCGGGCCTCCCAGTAAGAAGCGCTACAATGACATTTGATCTCCGGATCCAACTCTCCAGGTGAGAAGGATGGTGGTGATGATGATGATGATGCTAAAAATATAGACAGGGAGGTGAAGTGGAGTGGAGATAATTAGCATAGGGCAGGTTGATAAGGTGCAGGGCTGGACTAATAGATGATGAGGGTGACGTAGCTGGCGTGGTTACGAAGGTAGCGAGGAGGCGGGTATGGTGACGGTAACGGGGATAACAAAAATGGTGTAAATGGGCGAATGGCGGTAATGGTGAACTCCGGTCCGATTGAGAGCGTGGTCGAGTAGTAGAGAAAGTCGATGGAAGCAGTGGAGATGCGAAAGCTAAGGTTAGCGGGAGGGCAAGTCGCTAATGGTGATGAGTGCGCAGTAGGGCTCGAGATGATGTGTTTTGCAAGGAACACTTAGATTTTCGAACATGAAGAAAACGATCGAGTTCCGACAGTGGACGCGAAAGCGAGAAGTGGGGTAGGCAGAGACACCTTGTGCTGGGAGCGCTGACCAGCCGAACCGGCGAGCAGGAGCGGAGGGAGGGAACGGGGTGTGGCGGAGCTGCACGAGAGCTGGAGGTAGGAGTAGAGCGCGGGGATTATCACGTCAGCTGGTCAAGGGCCTGGTAATTCCACACGGGCGCTTAAACCCCATCCCGCCCCCTTCCCCAGCGGGTTCTCCGAATCCACCGCTGTCAGTCAACCGCACCGCTAGCCCCCTCCCACCACGGGCGGCTCTGGTAGCACTGCCGTAATAGCTCTGCCAACTCGTGCGATCTAGGGCTGAGCAAAAAAACGAGGCGGGGCAACGTCCGGTTTCGACAAGTGGGGGGCTTGGATTTGAGAACGGCCTGGCGCGGCCTCGCTGCGAGAGGCAGACGTGTGCCAGAGCTGACAGAAATCGTTTAAAAAACATATTAAGGGTTTAAATGGAGTTATATTGCTTAGTAATGCGTTTATTGCTGTGAATGCTGGTATTACGGACAACTCGGAACAGATTCACGTGGCAGGGAAAGCGGGCTGTGCATATAACCGCTAATTTTCTCCTTGTTATTGCGGTCTTTCTGTACAACGAAAAATATAACTAGATTATGACACTTAAAAAGTACTGATTAAACAATCACTTCTTTTACTATTCAGTCCAATATGACTGTATAAATGTATTCTTCAGGGTAAAATCTTACTACAACATAGGTTTCCGTTCATGCACTTACATTAAAGTTCAAAACTTGTGCCGCGACATTTTTCAAAACATTTTATCATAACATCTGATATCAATATATTTTAAAACAATCTCTAAACAATTGCTCGTAACATCCAAATAAGAAGAGCGTGTTGTGTTTTGAAAGCTGGTATATAAACCTCGCACAACAGAACTGGCGTGATCTTCAGAGTTCTTCTTGCTTGTTCATAAGTTAATATTGACCGGTTAAAAAGTCGCACATAATACGCAAAAGGTCACGTACAAACCACGGAAAAAGGAATTGTACATGTAGTACTGCATTACTGCAAAACTTGAGATTTTTGCGGAAACACATCGGCTTCGAAAACTGGCGTGGCGTGGATGAGCGCAATGACTTTACATCTGGGGTATCACTGGCCGAAAATATCCAAGACTACACTCCATACGGTGGCAAATGTTTGACGCAAACTACACTGCTTAGCTTTCTAGTATCATAAAACTCAACTACTATTGCAGGTAAATTCTAGAATCCCACTCTTATGCAACTAATGACCATTGTAATTTATGTACCCGTAAACACGTAAGTTTCCATCGATAAATCAGTGTGTATGGTCCGTCATTGTTACATTATTGGCTATCATCTGTTCTTATCTGAAATCTAAAAGTAACGTCAAATATTATCTCCGTAACGTGTATGAGTATAATATTTTATAGCTCGCAAAAAACCATTAAACATTCTAAGAGGGCGACGAACACTCAGTACCAATAAGTGTCAGTAAGCATTATTACAAGGCAACTTGATACCGTCTGAAAACATTCCGGTGAAACAAAGGTTATTATATCGTTTCTGTGAACGTTGAGCTAAGATATGAAACTAGCATGGTTAATAAATAGATGGTTTCTGGTAAATGTGGCGCGATAGATGATACGTGCAAAACTGAGGTTGTAATAATCAGTGGCGACAACTAACTATACTATCTACCGTGTATGTTATTTTTTCACCCCACAACCCAGTCGCAATAACAAGAGTTTGACTCGGTGTCCAAAGCAAGTGTCTGTACTCATTCCTACGCTACTTTTCGATGATTTCAAAACTCAGTGCTGAGTCCTATGCTGAATGATTTGCTAGAGAGATGACAAAGATGGTGCCTCGTAACTTCATGAAAGATGTTTCCATAATAATTCATGTAGAGATCGTATTTACCAACCATGTTTTATTTCGAAGATTAAATAACGTCAACAAATTGTTTCAGAAACCTTATGAAAATATAAATTGCAGAATTGTTTGATTGTTTATTGTAGTGTACATTTTTACCAGGTTCAATCGGTTTTACACTTTGAAGCCGTTTATATTACCAACAGTGAAATAAAAAATTGTGAGAATACTCATGTTTTTGAACGGAAACGTACAGTGTAAATAATGTTTTCGCAGATAAAAGTGTAAAACAATTTAACAACGAGCATAAATTCATTTTAATACAATGTATCGTGTCGCTGTTCCACTTCCCGAGAGACACGCATCGTGGGCAACAAGTGTGCACGCGACGTAGTGGCGTACTTCACGCTAGTATAGGAGATAATAATCACTAACAAAGCTGATTTCATGATAAAATCTTGCACTGTACCCACGTCAACTTGATTAACATATACAAGGGAGCACTGTCGAGGACTACGCATGCTGTGATTATTATATAAACGTGAAAGCAATATGAATGAGACCGAATATAATTTCAACAGTCACGCCATCCTTAATATATCCACTATTACTCTATTTTGTCACATTTCAACGTATCTCGTAAACACCAACGTATTAGTTATATTCAGCTCAAAGCCAAGTGGTGATGCCCAGACGGGTTGATACTAGAAACAAAATAAATCTATTAGTTATATAGTTATATGTAGATGTCCAATCCATTCTATCTCCAAGAGAACATGATAGGTAATTTGAACCTTTCCGGGTCATGATATAAATAATGTTGCCACTCTAAAAGCTGCTGTGAAACTCTGCATTTTATTTATTTCAGTACATTTTTCATCAAAAGTCTAAAGAAAAAATTCAATGTTTGTAAATGTTTCTAGTTTCGTTTACACGAATACTGCTCTGGCTATGTGGCAGAACATGTGGCATCGAGTTAGTCTCCACATGACAAACTGACGATCTTCAAATCACTTATTCTGTAATAAATTAGGTTTTACTCAGGATTATCATACGAACATCCATAAGAGTAAGAATGGAATGAAATACATGAATCGCGTTTCTTGTTATGTAGCCCATGACCTACACAGACAAATGAGAAACACATATACAGACAGGTGTTATATACAAGTAGAAAATATTCATTGAATTGATGATGTTAGGAAAGCGCATAATATGCAAATAGTTTCATATTAACTCCGGTAAAAAAAAAGCTTGATAATTGTAACAACACCTATACCTTTAAAAAGCTATTTATTACCTATAAAATGAGAAGAAAAGTTTAATATTAGTCTGCTCGAAGATCATTTGGTATTTCTTTTAAAGTTTGTGGATTCATGGGGAGCCACGTAAGTGTTACGAGGTTTTAGGATAACAGGAAAAAAGACGCAACGAAGGAGCTGCTGAAGATAGTAAACCTTTCAGGGTGGGGCTTGTGGATCTATGTAAAATTATCAGCCGAGATATCGTGATTTCGGTAAACTTTTTAAATTTTTATAAAATTTATATAAATATATAAATTTATATATTTATAACATTTTTATACAAGTTTAAACTTTTATAAAATCAAACCGATCAACAAAAAGTAGTGATTTATTACCGAACTTACGCTCTGACTTTTTTCGTGGACTACCGCTCTTTCAAAACAAAAACACGCAGGAATAAACGCACATCAGAGCATAATAATACGTTTGCTAATAATCACAATTTCAATAAATCAATAACCGAGTCCATTTCAAATAAGGCATAACATTTTTTTTTATATTACGAAAAATGGAATATGGTATAGGAAGTTTTCTTAAATGTTAGCATAAATGTGTTTGTTTTTTTCTGAAAATGCAATGTAATAACTGTAACTATGAACTTAATATTTGAATTTAGGATTTGAATTAAGGCATTATGTAGTCTGGAAATGTCAATAACCCTACTGTATATGCTAGATCGTCCCACAGTGCCTGCATTGTGAGTGAAACACATTGACGTCGACCACTCTTTCTTGCGCTACTTCCTTCCCTATTGTTCCTCCTACCACCTCGACCTCGCTCCGTTTACCTCCCCCGACCTCGCTTCCTCCTAAACCGCCCGACCTCGGACCGTCCCTCACTGCCCCTCAATCGCTTTCCTGCCCCATTCTGCCCCTCCACGCCTCGCTGCCCTTCACGTGACAACCTTGCGCAACCCCGACTCGGACTAAGCGCCACAACGTTTTTCCACCCAAGCCCCTTCACCCATTCTGCTCCCGTCCCTTCGCTCGCCCTTACTCCCCGCCCGCCCCGCCCCCACCCCACTCCGCATCCACCGCCCACTGGCCTTTTCTTCCACCTTTGCATTCGCCCATGCCCTTGCCGCCTCCCCAGCTCCATCCCGATCCTCGCTCTACGCCGCCCGTACGCATTCCTACAGCACTTGCCACTACAACCACACCCATGCTCTTCTGCCCTCAAACTCTATCCCCTGCCCTCGCACCCCACCGCCACCTTGCGCCTCCCTAGCCGATCGGTGGAGCGCCGCCCGAGTGCGTAGACCCGCGCACATCGATAGCGTCGCCCGGCAACTCCTTTCCGCGGCGGAGGCCGCGTCGGGCCCCGCGCCGCGAGTGGACGCAGCCCTAGCCTCCTCCTCCCCTACTGCGTCCTGCTTCAGTTGGCGTTGACAAACTTATTGTTACAGGACAACCTAGGACGCCGCCTTCGCATTCGGGTGGCCCGGCCTCAATGCCCGTGCAGACCCTCTTCACCAGGAGTTTCGTGGTTTCCCTCCAGGCGCATGCTGCAATGGTGCTACTGAGAAACCATCATCGCGAAACTATTGTGAAGTCACGAAGGTTAAGTGAATTTCAGACCTCGCGACTTCCTGACCGGGTTGGTATAATAATAAAAGGAGAAAAGTTTATCTGTGGTGTAAATTTGAGTTGCCCATTAAAAAACAGAGGGATGCCACACATCTGCTAATTTTGAGTTAGCAATTTGCATTTAAGTTGAACCTATTCTTTGACGAGGATCATTCATAAATTCGGAATATTCTGAATGTTACAAATATCTTCTGGGAAAAAGGAACATTTTAGTCCCGTTGCCTTGCATCTCTAGTGGCTCAAAACGGCTTTTCTTGTAGATAGGCTGAATGCACTGAAGAGGGTGATAATACAGATCTGAGTTTGCCTACCTGTTTTCTAAAATTGCTGACACAGATGTTGAGTTTAACGAGTCTTATGAACGACACCTACACTTAGCAGTAAATTGTATACATTGTCTACATGAAATATTCCCATAATCTAAAAAGACATCTAAATTAAGGTTGCCGAGGCGTGGCCGTTCTCATGCTCTTAATAAATATGTGTTGCTAATTAAATATCCCAATGGTCGAAAACTAAAAGCAACATAATTACATAATTATCACCAGCCCTTGAAGTTTGCATTATCCGCGCAGGTTTTCTTGGGTCTTTATTTAGCTAGATTCGAGAATGATGGGTGTCGGTTATTTCGAATTTTATATCAAATCAAATTTATTTTCAAAGATATTGATAAAAATCATATGGATATTGTAGTTTTTTCAGATACAAAGAAAAAGGGTAAAGGTTTCGAACAGAATGGGGATGTATACATACCTACTCAGTGGTACCAATGGATAAGAGAGGCCGTAGAGGTGTATCATTGGCAAAAAGGTAAAAGTACACAAACATCAAAAAATATTGAGTGCAGGTAAATGATTGCATTTACAAGTTGAAATGGAACTCTACAGTTACACAGTTGTAATAATTACTGTCAACGCCACAAGTCACAATTTTTAATGAGTTTACGGAGTTGCTGCAAACAATCATTAAACGCAAGGAAATAATTTTACTGGAGGACCTCAATGATAGAAGTCGCACTCAAGTGAGTGAACGGACAAATTATCTAGATTGTTTTGAGTATTCAGTAACTTGTACTTTTAATCTAAAATTTATTCAACAAGCTTATGGAAAATACTCCAGAGCGTTGCGAAATTTATGGGGTCAGACTGAAGAGAAGGCATCATGGCCTGAGTCTCGCCACGTAAAATAAGGCATCAATTCAATTCAACTCAAAAGTGCGTGTAAAAAGTTTTGAATCACCGTGTACAATAGAACTCTTAACACGCCTCGAAAAACGGTGCTAGAACGTGCTGAGTAGCTACGCGGTAATACGACTCAAGTAGTAAATATTTCGGAATGGTCCTTGCAAAGCGAAGTCGAAGCAGGTGTAGTGAAAAGAAATGCGGGCGACCCTCACTGCTCATGAAAGATACTGATGCGGATGAAAGGAGTGTGTGTGTGTGTGTGTGTGTATGTTTAAGAGGGGGGGAGAAAGGGAGAGAGAAGAGAGGCCCACCCTAATGGCATGACCACAGCCACCACTGATATTATATTCCTTTTTGATCCAAAATGGTTTTTATTATAAGGGAGTGATACTCTCTGGTAATTAAATGTAAATAACTCTCGTTACTGGTAGATTGTCAATAAGGGATAAAAGGTAGGTATTCCAGGTCTCAGGAAAACGTGTGCGCATAATACCATCAATTTATGCATATTTCTATTATTATAATAATCTAAGAAGTAAAGGAACTCTAGTTAATATTGAAATAGGAGACTTCACTGAACACACTTGGGCACACTAAACACACTTGGATGAAGAAAATGTAAGAAAAGTTATTATTATCCCTGTGGTGTTAAATATTAAAGCACTAGATCATGCAAACTGTTTTGAACTTTAATTTAAGCAGTTTCTGCTAAGTTAAATTAATTTAATATTTACGCCTACGTAAAATCAGAACGAAGATAGGAATTGTCCGCATGAATTTTATGTGATTCATATATACAATTATTTTTTGGAAGATGCATTAAAGAACAAGATATTCTAAAGCTCTGAACTTTCTCATGGGTCTTCTTATAATTCAAAATATAAAGCTATATTCCAAAAATGAGCAAAAAATCGTCGCAGTTCTTTACAATTATTTCATTTTAGTTATAAAATTTACCGTTCATGATTCACGAAACTAAATATCTTTAAGGTTGCAACGTTGCATCAAGCGATGTTTGCGATACGAATTCGAGGACATTCTTTTTTTTTTCTTTTTTTCGCTCTCTCGCAGTTCGTTTACCTTGTTCTTCAGGTGGAGCATCCACGAAAAAGGATGGTGCGTGGGACACAAAAGCGTAGACAGCAAAGCAGCGCGAACATCCACTAGCCCTGGCGCAGCGACGGTGGCGCCACGCGGTTGAGGTCGTTCGAGAAAGTTCACTGCCTCGCGCAGCGCGTCATGGAAAGGCAACTCATAAAGCGACGGAGGACGGCAACGACCGTGTTGGTGCCGGGAACGGGCCTCGGCGAGGTGAGTGGGGACGGGTGAAGGAGGGGAAATGCACAAGAGTTGGGACGGTACGGGAATACATCAACACAATACCACTGATCCCCTGCGATTTGAACGCACAAAGGTAAGTGATGTAGAAAATTTGCGAGCGAAGAAAACCGCATATGCACTACACGGGAAATGGAAAATTCCAACAATAGGTTCAGATCGTTCTTATTCTCCAAAACTGATGAAATGAATTAGGTTTACAAATTCCGAAAAAAATCACTTTTTTAAATTTATTTATTTGCTCATATTTCAGGTCATATAAACATTCGGGTTAATTGAGATCACAATGAACATAACATAATACAAAAAATAACATCAAAATACACATATTAAATTACTACTATACATTCCGGAACACTATCTGAAGCCTTCAGGCATTCATGATATCACATGAGTGTATCCTCATACCGTACGTTTTGAATTATGACAGAGATTCCAGAACTTAATAAACTCTGCTCGGATTTCACTTCTCCTCATATACGTTTTTAACTTAATTTAATGTTATATAAATAAAAATAAAAATGTACATAGAATGAATTAACACAATTACAATCTAGCAATAACATAGGACATAATTGCTTCGATAATAACTGAAAAATACAACCCCACACTAAGGCCAAATCATAAAGAGATAATATTCTGTTTTTATTCCTCCTTGGTCAAACCAACTGGGAATAGTATAGTAGTACTATACGATACACCACAGAATACGATACGATACAACATAGGATGCGATACGAGACGATGCGATGCGACACAATACCATAGGCTAGGCTAGGCTAAGCTAGACAGAGATGGAGAAAGAGAAGAAGAGAAATAGAGGATGAGAGAGGATGAGAACGACGAAAGAGTGAAAGAGAAAAGAGATAGACAGATAGGCATACCCAATTCTACAGTGTGTGCCACACGACTCTTCGTTTTTCAAGAGATAAATTACTAATAAACGAAACTCATAACGCTAGATATGTGTGCCGATTTCTAGTGGTGGTTCTAGAGCCAGTGGTAGCGGTTAAGGTTGCAACTGTGGTCGTGGAAGTCACATGGTGAGAGTCAAGTGTAGTAATGTTGGTGACGAATATTCGGAACGAAGAGATGATAACTCTTATGATGAAGAGTGTTTGTGGTTAACAGTTACCAAATTGGAAGGCTGCATGGAGACAATGAAACATAGGCCTAGGACAAGAGGAATTACAGTGGCGTTGTGGAGGCAGTGGCGGAGTCAGTGGTGGAGGCAATGTCAGAGGCAGTGGTAGTGGCGTGACAGTGGAGGAAGCTGTGGTGAAGGTAGTAGCGGCGGGAGAGTCCGTGTGAGTGAGAGTGAGAGTGAGAGCGGAAGAGGGTGTGGAAGGGGAGAGAGAGAGAGAGTAGGAGCGGCAGTGGCAGTGGCAGTGGCAGTGGCAGTGAGAGAGGCAGGAGGCAGAAGAAGTGCAGAAACCTCGCCATCGATCCGAAGGCGCCCCGACGCACTTCTTGTTGTGACGTCACTCCCCTCCCAGAGGCAGCGACGACGGTGAGAGTCAAAGAGGCAACGCGGAAAGCAGAGACAACAAAAGTGCGCCTCTGTCAAGTGCAACAGGGGTTGAGGTGCCAACGGAAGAGGGGTTGAAACAATAGGGATTGGAAAGAGAGTAAGGTTGAGGAAGTCTGCTGCATGGAAGAGACAGATTTAACGATGGAGGAAATAGAACAAGCTACGTGAGGTTGAGAATTGGTAGGGTAAAGGATTCAGAAAGATAGCGTGGATAGTTAATAGATATGAACGATGTGAATCGTGCGACTTAACAGGACAGAATACAGGAGAAATACAGAATACAGAATACAGAATACAGTAGCGAAAATACGAAGGGAGCTAAGGTAGAATAGTAGTTTATCATTAGAAATGTCGAGGAGTTACGTTGTATAAGGATATTTATCATAAATGTATCATGCAACATTAAATAGTGATTTGGAAGCGACTCAGCCTTTTCAATTTCAACTCGAACATGAACCAAAGACATTCGACATAACGAAGTTAACATCACTTGGCGAATTTCACGGTGAAAGCAGAATGGTAAGGAGTGACCGAGAAAAAGAAAAGAAGAAAGTCGGAGAAAGATAAGGGATCTGAAAATTTTTCTACTTAACCAATATTCTAACTGTAATGAGACTTTTTAGTTAAACGATCAGTAAATCATTTGGTGTTGAAAGTTTGAACTGCTGAATAATAGTTATTATTATTATTATTATTATTATTAAGATTACTAAGGAGCTACCCCGGATTTAGTTCTTAAATACTACTCGCTATTCACCTCTAAATTATATCATTAAATTCATGGTTAACAACACGGAATTGCTCCAGGTCCTCTCGAAAGTCTACCGTTTGCCCGACTCTCAATCCTTTCATCACTGTACAATCCATTTCATCAAATGCATTCGTCTACCTCAGGCATACACATAAAACTTAGGACTAATATCACAATTATGGTACAGGATAATCATATCGTCGCTTCGAAAAATATGTCTTTTCTACCCGTTTGCTTTTGTTACACTATGCCACTGCCTGCAGCTGTCGTAACATTACACTGTAATATTCGGGTTTAGCTACTCGGCCGTCCGACCCTGTATTTTCTCGTACGGCTTATCATCGAGAAAACAGATACAAAGGTGAATAGCCCAGCAGGAGGAAAAAGGAAAGAAGGGCGAATGGCGGATATAAATACGTGGCGAGGAAGCAAATAGCTCGAAAGCAGCTCCTGAGCAGTGAACGCCGCTCGTGCACCAGCGCAGCCACCTGCGAGCAACGGGGCACGCGAGGATAAATTACGCCTCAAACCTAACGAGAAACGGCGAATAGCAGCTGCGACGCTAAGAGGTAATGACATCGTACGAAGGAACGGAATGAAAAATATACATCCAAGCGCGCTATACCATACACCGCCTCTTATTGTGCTTTCCAGAGTATACAATTTCGTTCCATGGCAAACTCGCGAGGGACTTTGCTGAAAACAATTCATTTCCATGCTGAGTACCTATAGTCCACTTTTGCTACATTTTTTGACGATGGGAACAAACACTGGTACGGTGTGACTACGTGGATTTGAAAGCGTGTACTACTTTTCAAAATTCGTATCTTCATTTGTAATTCATGTTAAACAAGAATTCGGTTGAAATGAAACATTGTTAGGCAAAATAAAAGTAAATAACATCATACAGTACTTTCTACTTATTAAAAAGAACATAAAACTGTCAACAAAATGTTATTAAAAAATCAACATTGCAGAAAAAAATTCACATCAAATAGTGGTGAAATGTTTTTAGGCCGAACTGGCACGAGTGAGTACTTCCAAACTATCTCCTGTACTTTGTTACGTAGCTGGGAGGTGGCCGTGTCCCTGTTCAGCGGAAACGAGAGATTCGACGCCGACGTACACGACAATTTGCGACTTTCCCCTCCAGGTGTCTCCTCTAGCGGCGCATTCCCCGGCCGCAGTCAGTTCTATGCTCGAAACCGGTATCCCGACAACTGAGTTTTAGTGAGTGTGTGAAGAAGAGAGGAGATAAACAGCAAAAATTGCTCGTGGCCTGTTTGTTAGGTACTGCGCCAGCATTTGCCTGAAATTGATTGAAGTAACACTACAAACTGTTGGTCATAGCAGCCGGCCGCTATAATCCTCTTATAAAAGCATTTGGAATCAACCTAGCTGCATAACAAACGTCGAAAATCCGTCACTGTCCAGTTAGCACGAGAAATTTGATTTCGTACTTTGAAATAAAGCACATTGATGTACCACATTACGTAAAAATATTTAAGTTAAATTTCCACGCTCGCGAGTAAATGCGACATGTGGCAAAGTTTTCCTTCGCCGCAACTAGCAAGATCAGCCTGCTAGAACTTTTCTTTGTCACACTGCTATAGAATATGGGACGATTTTAAGGTACAGCTACAACTCTGCTTTTATGTCAACCGGCAACTGAACCGAGGATCATACCACGGGAAGCTAGTATGATGCCAATGAGCCATCTTAGAGGCTTGATGTGAAAATATACATGAATATAAAAAGTACATATTACAAAGTATATTTTATGAAAAATCTTAACTTACGTTCGACACAGATCCGTTATTTGTAGAACATTATCCAGCCTTTCTTGGATGAATATCCAAATAGAAACAGAAGTGAAGTTATGCATTGTGTAAGGAATTAAAATATTGCCTGCTCAATTACGAAATGCTTAGAATTCTTGAAATGCATTCTCGTCAGATAATTGAGTCTCTTGTAAATATTTATACAAAGAAGATAAAATACTCTCTCTCTCTTTTGGTTCACAAAACTGTAATTAATTTCATAACCAGAATGTTCGGAAGTAATTAATTTGTACTCCCAGAGCTGAGACTTTTAATAAAACAGAATCTCCTTTCAAAGGTAAGACGAAAATAAAAAGTCCTTTCAAAATTAATTCAAATTGTAACATGAAGTGTTTATTTCCTTAAAAATTCCTGATATCTGACATTTTTGTCGATTCTGTCGGTGATAGAAAGGTCAATATTGAAAAGCTTTTTCTCAAATATAAATAATAACTTACAGAAGTTGCGATTCCTCTTTTTAAGACATTTACACAGTAGGTGAAGATTTCTTGCTATATTCAAATCCCTCAAAAAAGAAAAGTAACTACAATTACAGAAATTATTTAATGATCTCTTCTATACATGGAACTCCCTGCTATACACAAACACTTATTATATTCTATTGAAATAGCGTTAGGTGTAACCTGTTTTCAAAATGAGTAATGCATTCCATTGGGATGATAGACAATCAAATAATTATCTTAGTACTTTCACATTAAATAGCCAATTAAATGTGTAATTTTTAATGTGTAATACAGGTAGGTACAACGTTTCGTGGCCCAGTGGTGACGACATCATGAGGCATCAACCAACCTGTTTCCCCTAGTGGGTGGCTGGGGGAGCAGGCCCTGGCAGGTGACCAGGGCCGGAGCGGAGATGGGAGCGGAGTTGGGAGCGGAGTTGGCCAGGCAGCTCAGTCGGCCGAGCGCGGGCGAGGAGGAGGCGCGCGACGCGGCGGGCATCACACGAAACGGAGTCGCGAAACAAGTTCCATTGGCACACTTTGTACTTTGCATTCCTTTTCCTAAGAGACGACTCTGATATACTAGTGTATAGGTAACGAGCCCAGGTAACTATGTGTTTGAGTTCGCAAGCACTGCGTACAACGGACGCGACATTTAAATGTAATATATTTAACAAATAGATGTGAAGAAGTGGTACATCATTGAATATCTGGCCCATGACAGCCTTGGAACATTAATTCATATTTTCTTTACTTAAGCAAATAAATTATCCATTAAAACACACCAATACGATAATCAGATTTCAAATTGTCAATTCAGCGTAAAAATTATCTTTATCAATAGTAAGTATCTCGGTTCTGTAATCGTGTTTCCTTAATAATACAACAATTGCATGTTCTTCCTATGTTACGGATAGAAGACTAAGCAGACAAAAAGGTTTCTCCGTTGAAAGATGTCCGTCCGTAAGCAATGATTCAGAGATTTGTTAATTTATTTAACATTTGCTAAATACAAATGTACTCAATGATCAACAAAAATATAACACCAAACGAAACCAAAGGAAACATTTGCCATTTAAAAATAATCCTACCCCTTGGAAAAATAAAATTATATAGGGTAGAATTTAAAGAGAAATTAAAAATGAAATAGTAATAAACAGCAAAGGATATAATCAAAACACAAATCTCGATTGTTTGATGGCACAAATCTGGCAAATATATTAGCGTGAAAAGCCACAATTCCCGAGCGCTCGCCGCTGCTGAATGCGGAGGGCACATGAGAGCGAGTGGGGACGTTCTCCGTGCAGGCGGGGTTTGACGTGCCCGTGATAAAGTATTACACCGGACTCGGTCCCGGACTGGGACTGGGGCTGAGGCGCAGATGAGGGTGGCTGGCGAGGGCGCCGGCGTGGCTCCGGTCACCAGGTCGCAGTGGACCTGCCCGCGAGCACTGCTCCCACCGCCCACGTTGGCGAAGGCCGCGGGGGGCGGGGGCGAGGGGGGAGGCCGCGTCGGACTTAAAGCGGAACGCTCGCGCCGCGGACGCGCGCTTCGATTCAAGTCCGATAGAGCGCGTCCGGGCGAATGCGCGGCCCAGCAGCGCCTAGCGCCATTTTGTCACGCGTAACGACCTTCCGAGACTTTTTGGGGATTGATCTACGGATGCAATACCGATGTCGATGTATTCAACACATTGATGTGTTCATAAAATCATCTATGTAAAATCATTGTTATTTTGAATCGGATATTTTTTAACATCTATGTTGTGTGTTCGGTGTTTTTACGAGCAAGATACCTTTAAATAAAAAATAGCATCAAAACAAAAGTCTGTAATAATTTTTAGATATCTTTAAATTTATTACTCTTCAGACCAATATCACCAAAGTTGAAAAACAACTAAAGACTAGTTTCCGTCAATTAACACCCAACATATATTATATTTAAATTATAGAAAAATATAATTAAAGTTTTGTTCACTATCATAGTGTTTTATCACTTTGCCAGATAAATCTCAATCACAAATTATTAAAAGAGATCACTTTCAAAATAATTCCCCCCCGTGAAATTCAATACTTCAACGGTTACTTATCTAATTTTAAAAACGATGTTTAAAAACATCCATTATATTCTATTCTATTGAGTCGATGTTTTATTAATCTTGATGTTTCAATTTCGAGCATCGATGTTTTGGTGTCAATGACGCATCCTTAAGGCTAAATGCACCGAAAAATACTTGTAGGAAAATTCAATAGATCGCACCACCTATAACGGGGCATTTACGTTACTGATAACGTCTGAACCAATGGTCCGATTTTGACCTGTAAACGGCATTTGACGCTTTTTAAAATAGAATTCACGCTACGATGCGCCTTTTTCCAAATCTAAGCAAAAATTCAAATTTGAATTAGTTCTCGAACTTCCGGAGAAAAAATTAAAAAAATGTGGGCTTATAGCGCGAGGCGGAATGCTTGTGAATCCAAACGCCGTGACAATCATGCAAATCAATTGAATAGAAGCGTCGTTAAAGAGAAATTTACGAAAACGCCTCGTCCCCCCCTCCCCTTCTGCGCCGTTGCGTCACCCCTATTATGTGGCCCTCCGTCGGCGCGACGGCACGGCCAGGCCAGGCCAGGCGGCGTGCGGCCAGCCCCGGCGGAGGCAGGCGGGACTTGCGGGATACGCGAGCCAGGACTGTCGGTTTATTGCTTTCGTCACTTTGCATTCTCAATCAACTTTTCCACAGATAGTAATAGCTAGTACATAACTATCTTTTTTCACATAGTTCCGTCTTCCTTTGAATACCATTATTAAAATTGTTGACATTACTCAAAAATCGATTTCCTATTTGGAACTGGTTTTCAACAGATTGCACTAATTCTGAAAATATCACCATATCCATTTCTCACATCTTATTTTAGATATATTTTACTTCTAAGTTATTCCGTTTCACTTCACCTTACTCTAAGATCTTCCGTCTCACATACCGTGAAAGATGAGCGGAGGTATACGCACGAGCTCTTTTATGCTACAACGTTTTTGGCATTCACAGATTCTGCAAGCCATATTTTTGCTCCAAAATAGGTGAGTCTATCGACCTGCCCAAAGAAGAGAAGCGAAATCTGCGACAAAGGCACGATTTCGATTGCAGCTCAGTTGTATTGGAAAAAACATCAAACTTGATCCCAACAGCACTTAGCAAACGCTGCCAGAAGATTACATGTCTTTAGTGGCAAAATTTACTCGGGGAAAACAAATTTAACAGAGGCAAACGTGGTTCTTTTACCCACAGAAGCAAAAGCTGCCGCTTGTAGACTTTTCAGTTGAAATCCGTATGCACTTATGAGACAATGAAATCTATGCTCGAATGAAAGTCCTGCTTCTATTGTAAAGCAATACAGGCGATGAAGAAGGAGAAACGAGAAGCAGCTTGCAAGAAGGTACGCTCTTCAAGGCACGGCAAGAGGGAAAGAATGCGTAGGAAAGTAAGCATTCTGGGGCAGCGCGTATCATAAAGATTAGCCAGAAGGGTTTAGCTGACTACGGTGTATGTTGCCTATGCGAGTGCGACATGGAGATTAGCGAACTGACAACAAATGAAGAGAGAAGATCTTGCAACTGTCACTTAATAAAGAGAAATAGTGGAGCTGTGAAAGCAAACAGAGGGGCAGGCAGAATCTGAGAGAGGGGCACCATGGGAAAAAAAGGACAGGGCTCCACCGCGTCCAATTTCCGGATATTGTTCGGTGGATGAGGCAACGGCCGGAGAAGGGAGGGGGGCGAGGCGTTTCGTAAATTTCACTTTACGACGCTTCTATTCATTCGATTTGGCCATGATTGTCACGGCGTTTGATTCAGCAAGCTTGTCGCCATCGCGCTATAAAGCCCACATTTTTAATTTTTTCTCGGAAGTTTCGAGAACTAATTTTCAAATTTGAATTTTTGCTAAATTTTTGGAAAAAGGGCATCGTAGCGTGATTCTATTTTAAAAAAGCGTCAAATGCCGTTTACAGATCGAAAATCGGACCATTGGTTCAGACGTTATCGTAAAGTAAATTTTACTTATTGGTGCTGCACGTGTGGCCACAAATTGTACTTAGTGTCGGTACATTTAGCCTTAAATCGAACATCTAAATATCTCTTAAACTTGGTCACACGCCAATTTATGTCGTAACTAATATTCCAATTTCTATCAAGCCATAACTCATATCCCTATCTCTATCAAGTCGTGTATTTCTATTAGCTATGGGTTCAGCGCTGTCATTATCCAATGTTTTCGAACTGTCGCCCCACGGAGTCTCGAATTGTTTAACTTCCGTTACTTCATGGAGCTTGGTTAAGACATTCGGCTATAGGTGTAGGCATTTTGTTATCTGTTTATTGGAGCTGAACCTAAGCTTGCCTAATTTGCATTTTTGAAGTTTGTTTTTTAATTCTCAAAGAAATAAATGGAATACCTACATTTTGTTACTCGTACAATACTGTTGTTCTACGAGAGTGTTGATATTATGACTTCTTGGTAATGGTACTTTATTGATCGTATTGGTAAAGAGTAAAAAACTTTCAGATGAGTGGAAGTATTACACTTTAAAAATAATTTTCCTTAGGGCACATAATGTAGATAAACTTATATTTACTCCTCTCAAAGGTATTTTCAATTAAATTTCTGTATGTTTGTGAAACTATTTTTAAAGGTTTTTGCTTTAGTTCAATACACTATTGGTCACCAAAGTGAATTGGTGGCAAATAACTGATGACATGAAATGCGCAAATTTTAATAACTCGTCCAAACATATTTTGCACACGTAGTGTGTTTTATTATAATATTTTTTAATGTTTAAAATAACTCCCTCAATTTTGTTCACTCATTAATTTTAAGGGAACAAGAGCAAGCTACTAGCTGGAACACTGATGTTTGTAAAATATATTTCCATAGCGTATAGCGGCGCACTCAGCGACGCACGGTTGTTTCCCAAACAAATTATTTCCCCATTCTATTATCGACTCAAAAATAGTATCATGTGTTAAGTTATTCGCCGAATCGTTCAAAAAGAACCGTTCTTTTTCTTTAAACACAAACCATGTTTTCCGCAAATAAATTTCGACAATGTAGGAAATGTAAAAATAAATGTTATCTCAGTTTGTGTTCCTTCTTTTCTTTTGAGCAAGAAGAGTTTTGTTCGAAAAGTTCGGAAGTCGCAACTTCCAAAGTTAGAAAACGCTCGAAGTTCCTTGTAGTGGCGTGGTCATACTAGCGCGGGTAGGGCCATTCTAGCTTTTTCTTAATCATACCAAACCAACTTCAATTTAACGTTGAAACATTTCAGAAATTTTTGAAATTTGATTGCGAGACTTGATAATAAATTGTTGGGCATATGAATACAGGCATTTCCCAACTAATAACACTACAGCAGCACATACATTCTCGTAATATTGGTAACGAGTCCTTAATACATAAAATCTCACATTCTTAAACTTCACCTATCACGGGAAAACCCCAACAAAATTAGATATTAAAGCTGTAGGACAGATTAGAAAAATTGTTTGAGCTGTCACCAAACTATTTTTTGAACATCGCGAACACCAATTAACTTAAAAAAGTAGATGTATAAATATTTAAATATGTGATTATTAGGAAGAGCTTGCTTCAGATACAATATTGAAGACTTAAACAGATTACAAAACTGAAATTTTCGAAAATTCAAAAGTTTAAAAGTTCCAATGAAAAAGAACTTGTCATATAATTAAGCAAATATCACTATATATGAGCCTAACTTTCAAGAAAAAATGTGTGCCGTTTTTAAAAAATTCCTTGCTTACGTTCTATTGTTTTAAATTGTCACATTTTTCTCTCAATATCAGGTGGAATGTGTTCAAAATATGAAAACAAATTATCATGAAATTAAAAAATGTAGTAAGTCAACAACATACTGCATTCCTTATTTTCAAATGTCTATATTCAAAAATGGAGGAGAGGGATTTTAAAAATGAAACTTTTGCATTTGGAAATATAGGAGCTATAATTAAAATTGTACCTATGTATTTTTTGCAAGTGAGTTATGGAAGCACGAATAACTAGTAAGCCTGAAAATCTCGTTGAAAGTTGCTAAAAGACGTCTGACCTTAGATACTTTCGATGTATTATGAAATAATATGGTATATTCTTTTCTAAAGCAAAGTTTATCTCCCCATTCTTAGATATCAATGAAGTGAATAAGACAACCTATCATTTTGCGTTTTTTGAGGAGCTCAATGCCTGTGGAGAAATTGGAAAGTATAATTATTTGGCACTTGCCCAGAAACGGACGGTAAATGAAACCATATGTGACATTCACGACAGTTAAATTCACCACCCACTTCCATTGGCGTAAAGTTTTCAATGAATTTATGTCGTCTCACTTAAAAAATAATTATGATGTTCCTTTGCCAACAACCTATTTCTATGAAGTTCGTCAAATCCAAAAAAATCTCCAAAAATAAGACTGGAGAATGCCAGTTGGCAAGTCATAACTTGCTTCGATAAAAAGGACTAGTGAAAAATATGCAATTAGGAAAAGCCCTTTACGGTCGAGAAACGGAGTTTGAAAAAACAGGCTTCCTTCACATTATCCAATTACAAATTTTAATAAAAAACGATAGAGCTATTTTTTAAAATTGTGAATTATTCTAGAGGTTTTATGCAAAGTACCCTCCAAAATTGAAATATGAGTTTCAAATTAAAGGCGCCATGACATTAGACAAATCAACTGCGAAAAATCAGTTTTGGAGAAAATAAGCTAAACGGTTCAACCGCTAGCTTTGTTCACAGTTCACAGACCGACGCTTCTCCGTCATTCGATTTTTCGCTATCAAGGATCCGCAAAACGTGTTAGATGATTTTTTTCTAAATTTAGCATCTAGACTTATCCACTTGTTCGTTACCATGGCCCCGCAGTAATAATTTCTCTGCCAAAATATCGCCGCTTTTTCGCGAAGCATTGCATAAGTTTGTCTTCTGAAGAAGTACCCTTTTAAGGGCGAGAATCTAAAAATGGGTTTGGTTCGATTGTTATGGTAGGGTTACAGCGACTAGGGGTTGTTTTGTTCCAGAATTTGTAGATCTTTTTCATTGTTCTCTCACGTCTTCGAGAATAAGTACTGAACGTCATGAAAACAATAATTCTAGGAATTGTCTACCATTTCCTTCTATTTTTTATTTTCCCTATAATTGATATGGATAACGTTTCTAACGTTTCTACAGCCCTTCTTTAAATACGACGGGATCGGAAGATACGAAAGATATATTAAAATCTTAATTTACATACTTTTTATTTCTGTACTTAACATTGTTAAAACAATCTCGCTTTGGTCGTACATGAAAAACGTTGTGAGCAAATAGTAGCTTAATATTCATAGATTTTAACTAATGAATACTATAATCTTAGACCAAATTTCAATATCTTGCAAAATCCGAATTATTGAACGTGCAAAGTTTTAGATTATTAAACCTACCAAACGAAATAGTGATGCTGACAAGCAAGAGAAAAAAGAAAATTAAATGTTAATATTATCTTAATTTAAAGTTCTTTAAAATTAAAATGCGAGTGCGAATTCACATCACAAATATATCTTCATTCTTGTCGTTCTTGTCATTCTTGTTGAATTTGAATCGTTATGGTGCAAGAGACATATTTGCTCCCTGACAGCGGAGAATATTAACATAACAAAGCAATACATCTAATGCCAATTATTTTTTCCTCATTTCAGCTGTTTTCTCTCTCGTTATCCGGACTTGTTAAATTATAAGTAATCCCAGTACTGAACGTTCATAGAAGCCTTTACGAAGTTTTCATACATAAAATCTGATTCTACTACATTAAATAATCACTAATCAAAAACGATATACAACACTCCAAGTTTTTACACGTGCATTTATTTTGTTATATATTGCAATACTTTTTTGTTATTTAAGGTCGTATCAATTACTAGGTCATTAGCGACCACTATTGCGTGTAGCGTTATGCTAACTATGAGAATGACACAGTATTATGATGATGGGGGTGAAAGGATGAACATAATACAACCATGCCCGAAGCGGGACTCGAACCCACGATCCTTCAGTCCAAGATTGCTACGGCACTACTGCCTACACGATTATTCTACATTTTTTCGCCAGGAGGGACGAAACAAACAAATAAAACTATCAGCATTGTACTAAATTCCGCAATTTCAAAAGTTACGTGAATATTTAACAACATATGAGATTTAAGCATTCGAGAAAAATTGCAACCTTTGAATGATTTTTAAAACCTTCTCACTTGCTAAAATAAGGTGAAGACACCTGACGTCGCGTATTTCTGAGATGAGCTCCCCATCCACTGTCACTTCTAACGAAAGCTCTTTCGCTCCTTTTGTTTCATTCGGCCTCACTCTTTCCCGCCGCTCCACAAGCCCCCATCGCGCCACGCCCCCTCGCCCCTCCCATCCCCGTCCACTTCCCCACGCTCCGCCATTCATGCCCCGCGCTGCCATCGCCACCACCCACGCGTCTCCAAACCACCCCACGCCCAACATGCCCCCTCCATCGTCATCCTGTCCGCGCATCCGTTTGCATTCTCGCCTCCGACTCCACTGGTGCTGATGACGCTTTCCCTGTCTCCGACGCTAACTCTGTCCCTGCCTCCTGTGCCCCGTTCCTTCTCCCTGTGTCTTTCTGCATATCCGTTCTCTCCTCTGTGCTCTCCTCATTACCATTTCCGGCTCTATTTCTGACTGCATATCGGTTCCCCGCCTTCACCCTAGCCCCGTTCTTGATCAAGTTCCTGTCCTCCTGCCTGCTCCTGACACTCTGTGTTCCTGTCCCAATCGATCCGTCTCGTGACATTTCCATCTCAATACTCACATTAGTTCCCAACCCCATCTTCTTCCTAGTTAGTGTTCGTCTTTTTCACCGACGTGGTGACTCAGGGCATAAATTGGGGTCACAGCAAGGCCTCTGACTGGGAAATCTTAAAGTTCATGTCCCAATGTGAGTAAAATTTGCGACACTAGCTAGATAGCTAGGTTGATTTCTGTCTCTATTTGGAGGAGAATTCTCGAGGTCGGCTGCTCTGATCGGTAGTTTTCCATGGTTTCCCCGATCATCACTGGCGAGTGCCGGAGCAGTACCCTATCAAACGGGCCACCGACAACGCGCGATCTTTTCTTCCCCTTCATTTCCCTATCTTCATCCCTTATTTACATGCACCACACTCACACAAATGACGCGAGACCAGTAAGGAGCTTAGAGCTTGTCTCGGCTGAGGCGGTGCCCAGCTAGAGGGAGATGACAGGTTAGGAAACCTCACGAATCGACATGTAGATCGGCGCCGGGACTCGTCGCCGAGCGGAGGAAGAACACTCGCACTTCCAGCAATAACACATGTTCTGCCCAGTGACCTTGGCCAGGAATCCCTAATCAATCAGTCGTCTTCCCCGTCCGCATGCACGTCTCCGTCACCCATCCCACTTCCGCCCCCAGTCCCGTCCCCACCCTGCGCTACCCATCCGCCGTTGAGCGTCCCCGGCGCCGCCGCCTCCTCCGCTCCCCTGGCAGATTAAACTGCTTCTTTGTTTGGCTACAGCCCCGGGAGGCGGAGTCCTCGGGAGGCGCCGGCGAGGATAGTCTCGGCGCCGACGTAAAAGCCACTTAGAGGGGCGCGCAGATAAATATCGTGGGCACTTAATGGCGGGCGCGCTCGCGCGGAAGTGTCGCGATTGACGGAGCGAAGCAGGGGTGGGGGGGGGGGCGGCGAGGGGAACAAACGAAGGAGGCGCTGTGACCTTCTGCTCCTTGCGCGGCGACGTCGGTAGTCGTAACGATGACGATTTCTTTGCGGTAATAACGATAGTAAATGCGCACGATGTGCATATGAAAGATGAATCTCATCCATGAACATCCACTTAGAAGACTCAATACTAGTTTGGGGGGTTACATCTCCCTAACAAGTACTCATATTTGCATTACATTGACAACAAAATAACAGCAAAACAGTTAAATACAGGTCCATTGAAAACGCTAACCTTAAGACAATAATAGTTACAAATATTTTACTACGGAAATTCTAGTTTCGTGAGCTTCTATGCAAACTTACCACTTTTGAACGGTTATTTTGATTTTAATTTAATTAGCTAAATTTAGGAAGGATTCTGGCTAATGTTAGAAATTAGTGTTGGGGTAGGTGTAGTTAAATGGCTAAATAAAAAATGTAAAAAAAAATAAAGTGTTAACGATAAAACCTTCATCCCAAGAAATCATATTTAAATATATTTTCAACATATATATTTATCTTACAGTCACTACTAATTTATTTATAATAAAATCTAAAGCTGTTCTGACAAAGGCTCACTTTCTCGTGAAGCAGAGCGTGCGCACATCTCATGAGACGCATCGCTCGCACCTTCGTTGGAGTAGCACGCGAACCGTGCTGACAAATGCGATGCGCACCTACACACGCAAACCGAAGCCTCTGCAAAACCCCATTGGCCCATATGAACGGCGCGTCTCAGAAAGAAATAGCCGCATAAGTTTCAGCTCTCGGTAAGGTTTCGACTTCTCACGATATTTTCTTCTTCAAAATACTACCACTCTTTACAATATTACCTTTATCAAATGAGAGTGTGTGGATTATCATTTTAATAAGTTTAACATTTGGGATGAACTAAAGAGTAATGAACAAGCAGTCTGTGACAATTTCAGTTTGTTTTTTTTAATTTCTGCAAGATTGCCCAATTGATTATATAGTTCCAATTTTAACGAGGATAATAAATAGAGTATTAAAGGTTGACAAAGAAGATCTATAAAACAATATATTATAGTTCAGAATTTCATAATATTCGTGTTTTACGAAATGTACTGCCATTATATATCGAGCTTGTTACATTGAATCAAATTTCAAATTGTTTATTGAAACACCTTCCTTCCAGCCAAAGTTGTACCCTGTACAACCGACAACTACCGTGCGTTATATTCCCTTCCCATTCTCCTCCTTCTACCACCCCACACACACATTTAACACTATATGAGATTACTGTAGGTTGATGGTGGCCTTTTTTACCTTCAAGAGTTTCTTTATCAAATCTGACAAATCTTTATATTTACTGTTGTTTGTATTGTAGGGAGTACTGCTGTTATGACTGAGAAGGATGGCAATGCCAATAAGCTACTTTTGTCCAAGAAGATGATGTCATAGCAGTTGGCTGGTACAGTAATCTTTCAAAAAAATGGAGCCATAGCTTGATTTTTTTTAAATATTCCCAGTGCTTCTCGTAAAGTACCTCCCAAAATTAAAATATCTGTTTCAAATTCAAGAACCACGATATAAGACATATATCCCCTAGATATCGATTTCGAAGAAAATAGACTGAACGGTTTAGCCTAGATTTGTTCACAGACGGAGATAAAGTCAAACAAACGGACAGATATATTTTTTCGATATCGTTGACGTCAGATACGTCATTGCACTTTTCTGTATTAAGGACCCACAAAACACAGATTTTAGCAACACCACGTGTTAGAGAAATTTATTTCTAAATTTAGCAAGTGAATTTATCCACTTTTTCGTTTCCAGGGCTCTACAATAAGAGTTTTCGGCAAAAAAAATCGTTTTTCTCGCAGCATTACGTAACTTTCTCTCATCTCCGTAGCGAGAAAATAAAAACGACCGTATCAGCGCTAGAATGCATCTCTAGTTATTGATTAAATTCGTTGTAGCTAGTGTTGAAAATGTGCCACCGGGACTCGAGCACAATCACCATACAGTCAGCGGCGCTACAGAGAGAATAGTATGTGCCATCAAAGACGTTCTTAGATTAATGATGCCATCCTAACTGAGCAATCACAGCCAGGATCGATCAACCATTTCTCTGCAACACAATATGCCATTTCAAATGCCTCCTCTGTGCACAACCCCAGCCACACCATCATTCTACACCTCCTTATAAGTGGAACAATCGTTTAAACTGCAAGCTCAATTGGCAATTGCGCTAGCTACTCCAAGTGCTGTCTTCGCCCCGACTTCCACCGCCACAGCCTGCACCGCCTCACCCGCAGCGCGGCCGTCTTTTGAGCGAGGCTCGCCGCCGACCGCGTCGCGGCTGCGTCGGAGGTTAATTAGTCGACGGCGGGGGCAGGGCGGGGCGGCCCGGTCTCCGCCTAATGCGATTTCGGCGCTCATATTCCCGGATTTAAGCGCCGTTAATACGGCAGGCTGCCTCAAAGTTGCGCCGCCGCAGCTCCAGACCTCCCTCCCCTCCCCACACTTCCCCTCCACCTCCCCTTGTTGCCCATCCCTCGCCCCCGCTTCCTCCGAAAAACTTTCTCGGGCCGGCATTGTCTCTCCGTGATGGGGAAGGGGTTCGCGACCTGCACTGGAATATCTCCAGGGGATTTTCAGCTCGAGTCTGTTACTTCTTTCACACGTATCACATCTGGGTGGATATTTGAATTTTCGGTAGAAAAAAGGATTTAAAGAAATTAGTGAGGTAATGAACGCAGCATTACGAATTAATTGTCAATCCAATTGTCTTTCCTTCGGTAGTATATAATTTATTAGTATAATAGAAGAAAGGAAACTCGAAAATTGTATTAGAAGGAACACTACTAATATTATATTATTATTAATCTTACAATTATTACAAGAAATATAAAACTTGGCCATTTGTAATGAAACAGTTTCGAAAGAGACGGCGTATTTGGTGAAACATCTTAGAACGAAAATGTATTGCATTAATATTGCTTACCTTAATACCTGTGTGCTTTATTTTGGTTTTATTTTATAAATAAAAGAAACCATCACTCGCTTTAGCATAACTCGTCTGCATAGGTGGCGTTTTGGAACACTATGCCTTGTGCTAGAGGTGCGGAAGCTGTCAACTTTTATCACCCTCCTTTGAGTAAAACTCTTTCAGTCGGTAAGGAATTACAATAACATAACATCACATGTAAAGATAGTGTGGGTAACTGATATTCGTTTCAATTTTTGTAACCTTGCAAACTGAAAATCAACCATCATAAGCAAATCATAAACATGAACGATCACTACTTAACGATTACACTGAAAAAGCTTCATCAGCTGTAACATTAGTTCAGTATAGTAAGCTCTACGAGGAGTAGAAACATGTAATGTTTGTGTTCGGTGATTCAATTCTGTACTCCAAATCCCTTACAACCTTAGGGACACTAATATGACCATTTGCGCTCTGAATTACGAGCGCGTCTTTGGAAGAACGATCACCAAACTCAAATTTCTGTTGCTTTTGGGATAAAGAATGTATTGATCAATTTAAGTTTTTTAATAATTAGCTTGGAGTTTGATGATAAGATTGTTTTAGCAGCTCACGGTTGACAGAAGGAAAAGGCACAAGTGGGAATAGGAAATCAAAAGAATAAGATTTTTCATTAGCTCACCACATCGTAAAACAGCTAGATCCTCAAATTTTAAGAATTGTTTAGGTGAATGACATTGTACAGTAAAATCTGTCTAAACCTGAACTTGTACAAGCAGTGCATTAACCGGAACATTTCTCTGGCCCGTGAAACTCAGAAGCATTGTATTCAGCATAAAGCAGAACCTCTCGAACGCGGAAACGGGGCGTTTCTTCATGTCCTACGGTGGAGACATCTTTACAAAACGGAATTCCTGTGAATTTAATGGAATTGGCAGAAATACGAAAGATTTATTAACAAAATGAATGCATCTGTAAGCTTCAGTTAAATTATGTTTCCCTGTGACATGCGATTTAGTCGTGGCATCCGGACACTGAAAGAGAGAGGTTTCAGCTGTCAGCACAGAATTCAACCTTGGGGTCAATTGTCTCTCAAGGTGTAGGCCGTACGGCAATTCCCTCTCCCGTCTTTCTGAGCGTGGGAAGGTGTACGGACAGATATTATATTCACGCGTCTTCACGCCCCGCGTTGAAAATCAAAACCTCTCGACCAGATACGCATTGCTCAATGCCATGCGAGGGTATCAGAAAGTCACAATACTGGGTTGTGACGCATTGTGCGTTGAAAGAGTAAGCAGTCCAAACCGAAGAGCCAGTAAGATGTATATTTTTCAACTCAGAATCTGTCAATGAGTGTTTATTATTCACTTATTGGTGATATATTCCATAAATACGTTATATGTTAATTTATTTTGATAATTATAATAAATTCGTGTTATTTACTACTTTCAGGTAGAAACGTCAATATCACAAGTGGTATAAAATAAACAACATTGCATAAAACAGAAATCTCCGTAAACCGGATTTTTGTTTCCCGATCGATTCAGGTTTAAACAAATTTTACTGTCATTTATTTCTAATTATTCGCTCATTTAACCATCCACTTAAAAGAACCGACACACGTAATGGTTTGGGCACAAACATTTCATCCTTGAGCCTGCCAGTCGGTTAGATATATTTGCACACTCCTCAGGAACTTGCTGTTTGTTTTGCGCCACTTTTCCACAGTTACTCCGCAGCGCTTCATGAGAAGTGGGCGTGGCCCGAACGCAATTATGCAGCACAGAACAACTGTCGAGGAGGCGCGCTGCCTCGAGCTTCATTTGTGCAACGAAGTTTCGCGTCTTGTAAACATTTCCGCCAGACGCGCGATTTGCTTCCCTCGTGCTCCATGGTGAATTGCGGAAAGGAAAGTTGTACGGGAAGTTGGGGAAAGGAAAAATACTCCAAAACTCGTCATCCTCCTGAGTGTTTCGAGCTTAATAATCCTGGCACAAAACTTCGTTTAAGTTCATGATATTGAAAATGAACAAGATTTCATGCGGTTTTTCATCTTTGGTTCTGGCGGAGTTCAACATTAAACGAATGAGAACATCTTTGTATTAAAAGAATACCGCAACGGTGAGTCGATTGCACTTAATACTGATATACAATTTCAGATTGACTGCCTTTGTTTTGAAAACCATTTCCCATGATAATTCCTTTGAATTAAGCGAATGTCACTTCAGTTTACAGAATGAATCAGAACACGACAGTTACAAGTGTTGCCAAATTAGTTCCGTATCATGAGAATGAAGAGCAGAAAGTACGATCACGCGTGTGTTGCCATTTGGATTGTTGAAATTTGGATGGAATACCACACTATGGAAAATATTTTAGCGTCATACTAAGTTTCGAATGATATGACCCAAGAAATTAAATATCATATAAATGGAGATATCATTAAGTTATTCGAAAATTTCTAGAATGTTCGGTGGCTATCATTAGTCAAGATGATAATGATTTGAAAAAATAATTTTGTAAAATAAATTATTATTTTCGATTATATCTTATAGTGTACAAAATAATGAAACTCCCCAATTACCTTTTAAGTTTAATTAGTTCTATCAATTCCCGTCTTCTTAAAGCAACGTCACTAATTCTTGGCGTATCGTTCCATCGTCTTGGGGTTTATTGCACAACCAGCGCCACCGATGCCCGGAGACGCCAGGCCGCTTCCATTTCTCTAAAAGGTCGCGTCGTCAGCTGTTTTCTCCTTCGCTTGAAAAACAATATTGCTTTACTGCCGCCTGTACGCCGTGGCGTAATGCAGCTCGAATGATTTATAGCGCCGTTTTATCCACTTGCTCGGTTTATCGCAGGCTTCCCCGCGAGAGGTAGCTCCGGAGTGCTCCTAGCTTCGGATGTAACATTAGCCGATCAGGGGAAGATAACGAAAAATGCGAGAGAGAGAGACAGAGAGAGACGGAGAGAGAGGAGGAGTGACAGAGAGAAAGGTGTTTTAGTATTGATTTGAAACGGAATAAACACGAATCAACGAAATGCTAAATTCATCAAAAATGCTCTGATGAATAATTACATAATATTTAATAACTATTATTATAAGAGTATCATTAACATATCACACTTTCAAACTCTCTCACAATCGAGTTACATACACAAGGGCAAAAAACACCGCAAGAAGAGGGAAAGAACCAATGCAGTACTACTGCGCATGCGTTTCGTTCAGAAACATCCAGATATTGAAATAGCTCAATCAATCAAAAGTGATCAAATAGCTTTAAGTCAAACATTCACCATCAATTGCTTCAAAATAAAGATTCTAATAACGCAGAATTCGCCAACGCATTCTACACTACTTTACACCCACTTACGTAAATCGTTCTCAGAACTTACGTAGAAGGCAGAGACGAGAACGTAATGCATGGGGTATTGTAGATGCGGATAAATTACTTTAATGAGATTTTTTACTTTTCGAAATAGTTATTAAAGTAATATGAATAGCATAACTATTAATATAAACAATGATACAATATATTTATACATTCGATTTCTAGGAAAGTAATCTTAATGTAACCTGCTTCAAAGTCTTAAGTGCATGTTAGGTGCCTTATTTTCCTTTTGTTAACATAATTGTTATTCATACTAATGGACAAACTATAACCAAACAACACGCAAGATAACTAGCGATTAAACCAAAACCAAGTTGTTATTGCGGGGTGGATGAGTTAAGGTTTTCAAAATAGATACCTATACTAATAATAAACAACTAAACTCTAATAACTAAATAACTAAACAATGGGAAAACTATACTTGTACGAATTAATATAAGGACCATTGCCTAGTATGTACAGTGTTAGAAGGAAAATATTTTTAATATGTGACAATGGAACCTCGCTAACCCGAACCCCGCAAATCCGAAATTTGAGATAATCGGAGCAAAATTCGGGATGAAGGAAAAATTAACTAAAGAAATAAAATAATTATTTGTAGTGTAAACAAATTAGTTTTCGAAAACGATTTTATTATTACTGTAGAACTGAACTCTTACCAAAACACAAGTGGTCCAAGTGAAACGTATATTGCACTACTGATAATACCAACTACGGTATTATCAAATGATTATGTAGCTGTAATTTTCACTTAGAGGAATTTGGAAAATCGGTATTTTCTTATTTATTTATTTATTTTGCCGCAAGGAACTGAATCTGCTTGATGACAGGATGTGATGATATGATAATGCGATTGCTGTGGTACGTTTCAATGCGGTAATCCTATAGATGTATTGGTATATTTGTACGGTACATTTTTTCGGATAACCCGAACATTTCCGAATTCGATCAAACCCCTCCTACAATTAGTTCGGATTACCGGAGGTCTAATGTACTTAAATATTGTTGTTACGCATATTTTTTATTAGCTAACATCACTACTGTTCAGACTAATTTGCCAAAACCATTAACGAAATGTCCGCAAGGGAAGCGGCACGGTGCAAGGCAATTGGGGGAGGTACTGCGTCTGGGAGGGGGGAGGAAACGCACGCACTGGACGCCAGAGGGCAGGAGCGGCGACGCCAGAACATGAAGGGAGGGAGGGGGAAGGGTGAAGGGGGAGGGGAGCGGTGAGGGGAGGCGCAAACCATATTACGCCAACCGCCGGCGCAGGCGGTAATCGGCCTGTTCGTTACCCGCGGCCGATTCGGTTAGGTCAGCGGCTGCCCGCCAGAATGCGCTGCATTGGCCATCGGGGTACGCCCATCCGCCCTTCCACTCTGTGTTCTCCCCATCACCGCCACTTACGGGGTTATTATGCCACAGAACTATCGTGCGATTCGATTAAGAAAAAATGTCGTAAATATACTGGAATAAGGCAGTGGTGTAATTTATTATCTATGCTTGTAAAAAGGTCTCAAGAGTTTATGGAGGACTTTTGGAATTCAATAATTCAAATATTACGCAGATACTTTAATATGTCAAGTTAGTTCACGATTATTAACATGAAAATACTTGCTTTAGCATGGATAATTTATACATTCTAATATATTACATAATATACAAAATCTATTAAATTAACAATGTTCACGAACTACAATATAGTTCGTATGTTTATTGTCAGAAATTCTAAAAAAAATAACCATCATATTCTCAAATAATAGAAATTAGAAGAAATAATAAATAACTTCATGAGCAGCAACTAATATTCCGCTTTGAGCTTCTTGGTATAACGTGTTTTTCAACACACTCAATATTTGACATCCCAATATTCCAATACTCTTACTATGCGCTCTTTACGTGTTTAATATAAAATATTTAACGAGAAACAATACAAAGAGAATGTAAAACAGTTTCTAAGGTAGATGTATTCATCTCTCATTGTTTTTCTTAGAACGTGAAGTACTAACTTCTATTTATTGTGATTTGGAAAGGGGAAAAATTAACTAGAAGATTATTTAAATTCTTTAATGTTGTACTGTTTCAAAGGTTAAAGCAAGTATTTCTTTACGTCCACTTTAGCTATGGCAATAAGAATTTTAGTTCATCATAAACATTTGTTGCTTCAGTAATACGTTTGAACATCATTTCTGAAGGTAAATTTATTAAAAATCCAATACCAGAACCCTAAAAATAATCAAAAAGACAATTTTGTAAAAATATTTGAGTGAGTCGTAGACTACATTTCTAGATTGATACAAGTACTCAGGTCACAAATTACACATATTACACATTTTACAAACCTGTTATCGGTCGTTAAAATTTTTAGAATACCTACTTTTAGGGATTTCTACGCGTCATTCACCAATAATAACTTGTTTACTTGCAAAAGGGTGACACATAAATAGTTGTTATGCATATTGAAATAGAATTATAATTAATTATAATTGTATTCCTTTATATTATTATAATAATATTAATTATACAAATATCTGTTCGATTTTTTTCTCATATCACTCTCTTCCTACCTCATAATAGTATTTTCCTCCTAAATTCTTACTTCTCGCGCTGAAATCGGTTACACGCAACCAGAAAAACGATCTGAAAGACTTGCAGAAATGTTTGCTTACCTCACCGATCCATCTCTTTGCTTAAGGCTTCGCTCGCACGGGAGACCCTGTTTTATGACGCGTGAAGTGCGCGACCTTTCGCGAAGATAATTACCAGCCCATTACTCTTCCCTCACTCACACGTGTCGCATCGCACCCCTTGGACCGGGCACAGCCCGCGATAATCTCACGAATTTATCTCCTTGTTCCGCGCCCATTAGTATGAATTATCGACACTAATTTTCATTATAAATATCTCAAACTGGAGTTTCAACCAATAAATAAATTTCGCTCTGCAATTACATCATCCTAACTCGAATCAAATAATTCAAACAATAACGTTATTGAGCAACTTCCGATATAAATATTGCGTTAATTATTACAATGGATACAAATTACCGCAGCAATAACGGAACCCATTGCAGGTCGCGGACGAGAGAGTGCAAAATTCCGATGGGTCGCTAAACCCGATGTGTCGCGCGGCCGCAGAGAACGGCTATGGCTAATTAGCTAAATGAAGATCCATGACAAACGCAGACTAGTCGGGGGTGCACTCGGTACACATATATAACGGTTGCACGCGATCCGAAAAAAAAAACTTCCTAAAATTAGTCATTTCACCTATAAACGAATAGCTCATCAGAGGAGTTTTAGCAATTTTCATTACTTTTTCTATAAAATGTATTTCACTCTTAATTAGAAAAGAAACATGTCCATGTGATAAAAGCCATTTATTTTCGACAATGCGCTAGTATTTTTGGCCAAGGTGATGCTTTTGTGTGGTGGCCAAGGTGACGTTCATGGAGTGGGTGTTCTTTGAGCTATTGAAAGGGTTAGAGAAATATAGTATATGAGTCGTTAAGCAGAACTGTACAAACTTGGTAAATAATATATATCATATGGTACATAATTATCTTCAATGTTTTAGTTGAAACAATTAATATTAATGGTGTTATATAAAAAAACTTAAAGTGATTCACTTAACCCGGCATGTTATCTTCAATATTTAAAACTTTTAAATCGCTATCATCGAAAATTTCTAACTTTGATCCCTGGAGGTCCCTTTGGGCTCTTTCTTATACCCTTCAGTTTGTTTTGGACCCACACTTTTCGTCTTCGAAGTTTATTACACTTCTTCCTAGCATTTTTAACTAAGTTCGTGAAGCCTCACAGCGAAAATTAACTGTTTGCTTATGCATAATCAAAGTTTGTTTGGATACAATAATGCGACTGAAAAATACTACAATGCCGTAGCAACAGCGGTTGAGACCAGCGGTCGATTATTTCTGACTGTTTCTGCAAAAGTTTAGTATCACTAAAAACTGCAAACTTTTTCTCTTCCGCTGACCAGAAAAGAAATTCGAGCTCATGCTCTAGGAAGCCTCGAACTAGCGCCATCTGGGCTATGCTTTCAGCCGCTGCGACGTTGCCTTCTCGGAAATTCGGATACGAGGCACTTTGAGCACTGGGTTCCTGGATGTCAGACCCAGTCTTCAGCTTCGACGACAGCGCTGTGTACAACTGAGGAACCAGCAAAGTAATGCGACACTGCCAAGCCTTGTAACTGTGCTACCACTCTTACATTCCAAGAGGGTTTGATTTACGACTGCTTTTGCTTTTACCTGGACTTTTCTGGATACTCTCATAATTGACAAAATATTCGCTCACAAATAGCGTTTGTTTGTATAACTTTCTCGTTAAGTGCGTTGCGTAGACTGAAGTTTCATGTTAACTGCAGATGCTAACGGACAAAGCTTCACTATCAATACATACGTATACTACAATTTAAACAGAGTGGCACTTCAAAGTCAGGAGCTGGAAGAAACAGGTTTTGTTTGTCTTTTGTATCCAATCGAGAGTTTCAATACCAAAAAATTAATGTAACGAAGCTCTCGATTGGATGAAGGTCTCACCTTCTCCCTCCACCTTGTGACCTTGAAGTGCCACTCTGTTTAAATTGAAGTATAGCTTACAGTGAATAGTGCTCTAAAAGCTTGATACTGCAATAAGTTTTAAGTTCTCAGTTCGTTGGCGTTGGTTTGCTCGTGATCGTGGAAGTGAGCGATTTCTTCACGTAGGCACGACAATGGATTTGAGTTGAAAATAATTCTTAGAAAATCAATTCTGTCGCTGCACCGCTTCTTTGTTCACCGGCATGTTGTTAATGTTTCCAACGGAGTTCATGGCTGTGTATAACGTATGCTGACTACGTTGCACAATAAATGGAGCGGTCTGTACTTCGCGAAATCGCTTCTGGCTCCTAGCCAGATACAAAACTAGAGCTCACCATGACACCCACGAGGAAACAGAAAAATACCTCTTAATCTTTACGTACTTTAGAAATGCAAAATATGTTTTTTCTACGGAGTACTGAGCACTGAGGTTAATTACGGAGGAAAATATTATATAAACGATATGAGTTCAAACATTGCTTTCGAGATACTCAATATTGAAGAATATTTATATACTGATCTTAAAATTTAATCTGGTAGATATTTAAAAAGATGTTTTGTTTGGTCATAAGGTACATAGAAAAAACATTTAAATAATATTTAAATGGGAAATACATCAATATTTTGCATTGCTAAATTATTGTTCTAGGAGTGAAAGCATTGGTATAGAGTGAATACTTCACAAATATCTGCTGTTTAAGAATTAGCGTGGTAATTATTACTAAGCATACGCGATATCCGGGGTTTCCACAACTATGATGTCGCTTCCCAGTTTAGGGATCTCGAGGTAATTTGCCGTTTCGCTTCATAGGGCGGTTGCCCTCCGTCGTGGTAAATTTTGTGGGGGATGAGTTAGTATGAAAAGGTTGACTGATAATGGATGTTTTAAGGATTTCCTCAATCAATGTTGTTTTGATTAAAACCGAAAAACTAACCTACGTTCAGCCTTCCGTCATCTCACTTAGATTTATTTTCGTTCTTATTCTACATACCATTATTGTAACTCTGTTATCATAATACAAATACCACTATTATAAACCATTATTGTAAATTATTTTAAATTTTGGGCACATCGCAAAAGTAAAATAGATTTCCTTTTTGTGTATAAGCTAACTCGGACCACGAGTTTACTCTGCTTCAGCAGGTGCAAGTACTTTTATCTAGAGGGGATAAGCATTTTAGCTGAATGCAGATTTTTATCCCTCCTCCAAGGTAGCTAGCCTTGAGGGTGTGGTTGATGAGATAGTGAAGGACGACGGCACACACATATACAACTACACAAATACGCCCATGGTCGAGGCGGCACTCGAACCCGCGTTCTTTTGGCCCGAGACCGCCACGGCCCTGCTGCCCAAGCGAACTCGGCCATTTGTCGGGCTTTTATTTTATTTTATTTTAAATTAATCCAATTTGTTTAATATTTTATTGTGATCATTCCAACCATACTTCAATCACGAAATCATACTCCTATATAAATGTAATATTTTCAGAAAAAGTCTTTCCAGGGAACGTAATAATTGAAAAACCCCAGTGATTCTCAAGAAGACTCTCCCGATTTACCGAACGTGTTGGGCAACAACCATTCTTGTCACCTTCTACGACCTCAGATAATTTTTTTTCTTCATTTCTTGTTCGGTCAGAAGGCTTTCAAATGCTTCAATTCAATGTTTAATAATATTCACAATATGGTTTTGGCCCCATCACTAATTGCTCATTTATCTACACTATCACTACCATTGGTAGTCTAAGATAATGATTTACTTTTAAATAAATTTCAATTCGACGTAATTTATCGTTGGGAAATTTGTATTTAACTCAACTGAGGGTCACAACAGAACGGCCTAAATACAACTTTCGAGTTAGATGAGAAGAGTTCATTCTACCAGGTCACTAACCGTCCTCTCCGTTTGTTCCATATATTATCTTTAATTTGTATATTTAACCATTCGCTCATCCGATCACTCCTTTGCTTCTTCAGTATCTTCCTCGTTCATCCATGTAGTCGTCACATTTTTCAAAAGAAGATTAAATTGAAGAAATAAACAATATTCAGGAAGCAGAGGAGCTCGCCCTGCCTGGGACGCGCTGTGTCCGGAGGGCCATTTCGCCAGGAAACAGACCGAGGGTGACCCTCGCCCCTCCTCGCTCCCAGCGCAGCTCTTCTTACTCCGCCAAAGGGCGAAAGGGCGAGCGCCGTACGTCAGGCTCCCCGCCGCGGCCTCGGCGGAAGGATGTCCATGGGCTTCGGAAAGACCTTCTCTTCGGGCTGCCAAGGAGCTACGGTTTACGTGGCCGCAGTTGAAATATGCCGGGTTTGGCAACGCACAAAGTGGCGGACTCGCAGATGATGAAAGATCCGTCAAGGGCTGAGGTGAACGAAAAAATAAAGAAAAGTAGTTTCAAGAATGCAAGCTATTTGTTTTGTATACGAACACTCGATACAAATTTTGGATTATGCAGTTGAAGAAATATGGAGTAACGAAATGTGAAGTAGCTCAGAAGATGGGTAGAGTATATTTTTCTCAGTTGAAAACAGTCGGAAATCAGAATCCTTTCATCATTGCAAATATCACAAACATTTTCCACGGAAGCGTTCAGGAAGATGATCTACACTCAAATCTCTCTTTTTTCAAGGTACACTTTAATTTGAATAACACTGGATCTGAAAATGAAAATGACTCATGCACGTAGCTCAGTCGTTGGTCGGCTATGTTCATTTCGGTTGTTGGATATTTTCTCAGATACAGATATTAATTACAACGCCGTACAGTATTATGAATAGTAATAAGTACACTAATTTGTTATCTTCTTAAATCATTAGAGACCACTAAGTTCATATGATCTAATTCAGAAGTTGCATTCTGTCACAGTTATGTAGGAGAAAAATTACACCTATATCTTGTTTTAAGCCAACACAACACGTATACGTAGAATGAGTTTTGCGGTTATCAAATTATATTTCTATATTATGATGAAACAAAGTTCACATTTAGGAACAAACTATTTGTAAATATTATTAGATAGTATACATCACTATGATTTCCTTTCTTTGTTTTCTTTTAAAGAACAATGATTTTACTAAGAACACAAAATTAAATGTAAATAACAAATATTTCACGATACCTAAATCCAACTCTTCATGGAAATAGATTACAATTTCACCCTTTGAAACAAACTATTCTAAAAACTATTTTAGAGATTAACGGCTTTTTAATGTATTAAATTGCATTATTAAGAACTAAAATACGTCCGAAAGTGTATATTGAACTATTTGCAATATGCAGCTAAACATCAGAAATTTCAACTTCCGCCCAACCGCGAAAGAGAACTATTAAATGAAATAACCCTCCGTAGTCGTGTTCGCGCACTATAATTACGTGAGTTAATTACGCGAATTCCAGAAATTACATTTGCCTCAGCAACCACGTCAGTAACATAAGAACGATTTTTCACCCTAAACTATTCGCATAACGAGATTTTATCCATTCTCTTACGCCCATCTCTTCGCCTGTACCTACCTGTAGGTGTTTACAAAAATGCGAGTCACCTGCACTGGACAAGAGAACAAATGAATACCAACGCGCGTGGTAATTACAAAGTTGCCTCATCTCCTAAGGGTTGAGTGCAACTTGTATTTTAACAGGTAATGAGGCAAGCTGCAAAAAATGTGAATTCGTTTTTTAATGTTATCTACAAATATAAATTATAATTTAGCAATGTTTATCTCGATAATTAATTGCTTAATTTTGAAAATAAATGATTTATTTATAAATGAATATGAGTGTATTAAATTTCATTAAATCTAATTATATGCACTTATTATATAGCATATCTTTAAGGTTCTCGAAGTAATCCGTGAATACAAGGCATTCCATCAACTACGGACATCCTCAATAATTTCTAAACAATTTATAGAAAAGAAATTAAGTTTTAACCTAGAAATATTAAATTATTTAGCAGATAACTCTCTGCAGACATATTGTTCGAAATAGTTTGTGTGGAAATTATCGAATGATATGGAGTTGTTGATATGGCATAAGCTAGTTTTATCACCTGGGGCGTAAAATCATTAAAAAAAATAATCCACAAAATCAATGATTTGTTGATGTTCGTACGAAAATACTTTTTGTAAATCGTTTAGAGCTACCACATCAAATGTTGTGTGGCGTATGGGCTATCAACTTTTCTCTGTCTTTCAAACGAGAGCGGGTGAAGTTCGCAGCCGATGGAATAAGTTACCCTGTCCTTGACGTAGTTGTCAATGCGCCGAGACCGTCAGGGCATTTCCTAAAATGCACCTAACTATCGACCGTCTACCTCAAGGAAGCGCCGGCAAAACGTACAAATTTAAAGTACCTAGTCGATACGCACGAAATCGAAGTTTCAATATTGAACTATGTTTTTGGACGATTTTGAAAACAAATTTGTCCACCAGGTTAATGATGGTGATAAATGTATTAATTTCGATTTGCTTTCCAATTTGTGTGAAAATTCCAGCTGGATGTTTACATTTACGAAACACTTTTTATACAAAATTATTAACGACTTATATTTATTTATTATAGGTAATTATTAACAACGAATTAGATTACTTGATCCTCATGTGGCTAGACCGAAGCCTTTAAGCCATTACAATACCTACATCTTTCGCGTTCTAATCTTTCGAATTCTGGTATTCACCCCAAATGGTCTCTCCATCGCATCAAAGACGCGGAAAAGAGACACAAGGGTACGGCTCAGGAAGAAACCCTGAAGGGGAAAAACCTGCCGACAGAAGCCGAGTACATTCTAATCTATCCGACGTTTATTTAGCTATTTTATTTTTCTGGCGGGGCGTCCCGCCGTCTCCTTCAGTGCTTGGCTCCTAGCACTTGAAATCAAACGGCGCCACAGAAGATCGTCAGCACCAACGCCTCTGCCCTTACATTTTCGATCCCCCCTTCCTTCACCCCCTATGTGCTTATTACTATGCAGTGTTATTTTATTTATTGTATTGACCAGTTATTTACCAATTGACTACGACTTATGTCTTATTACTGTTTACTGACTGTTACTAAATAACAATAAAATTACGTACTTATTGTTAGCTTATTGACTTATTTTATTTCTCTCCAGTCTAGGCTCGCTCAAGCTACCAGTGCTGTTTTCCACTCCCTAATTTCAGTTTCCTAATGGTACGGACCTTTCCTAAAAAATGTTCTAATTCTTTCATAAATTTAGATCTTTTGTCACCTAAAATGTTTTTGGGCAGCGTTTACGTTCCTGTTTAGGAAGTAGTAATTCCCATTCCCATCCATTTTTTTCTCATGTTTCGGTTGCACAGCAAATTAAGAGGATGTGGATCCAGTCTTCCCTATCACCGCAAGCAAGCACAGATGCCCATTACCACTTGCGTCCTTTAGGTCTACACTGCATCCACCCGCCAACCCTGACCAGACGTATCCCCTCTTGCGTTTTCGAGAGTATGTATGTAACTTTCGCAACCCCATAATGGACTCGCATGGATTGAGCTTACAGCGAACGTTTTTCAGCGCGTTGCTGCCCAGATTCTTGCCTCTTTATATCGCAGTCTATCGGAAATCAGCCTTTCTATCTCACGGGTTCCCCTATCTCCCACATTTCGGAGAGACGTCTCCAACCCTGCGCGTCAAGTAGCCGTTTAAATTTTGTGCGCCCAGTAGCGATGGTCGCTTCCCTGCCATTGCGCTTCATAAGCACCTATGTATACAAGTGTGTCAGCCTGTTCATCTGCTAATTTAATCCATAGTTTAATAGGTTTCATTTAAAAATCTTTCCAACATTCCTTATACTACCGACCTCTCTTTAAGACTCCGGCATTTGCTGGCGCACCTAGACACTCCTAGAATTAATTTCAATAATTGTTTCGGATGCTTTCTAAATCGATCTATCCTATCCACTCCCCAGATTTCTGCTCCATAGTTCATAGCTGGGAGAACTAACGATTTTGAACATTGTTATGGCAACTTTTTTACCGGCAATTTACTAGAACCCTGCGCACTGCGTAACGATTTTCTTTGAGCGCAATTCTTCCATTTACTGTGAGCCATTAATAAGTGATTATTCCTCCCCATTCATGAAAAATTTTGCACCAGATTTGTAAATGTTTTGACGCGGTCAATTTCTTCCTAGCGTAGTACATTTCTCTTTGCTACCCCAAATAAACCCATTCTTGAAGACTACTACTTTCGTTTTTTGAATATTTACTTTTAGTCCCATGTCTCACTATACCGTACTAGAATATTTAAACTCTTCTGTAAGCCCTCAATCGTCTCCGAGCACAAAACAAATCATCCGCATATAGTAGTCCGGGGATTTTTCAGGCCATCAGTTACCGGAGCGCGCTGTATCCGCTTCCTGTACGCACGTCAATAAATCATTTATAACAAGATAAACAGCAGCGTGAAAGAGGACATCCCTGTCTTACTCCTACTGTCGATTTTATTTTTTGCGTCGTACTTCCGTCACCGCACTGACGCAGAAATTTACTTCCTATACTGCTCTGCAACACTTTTTAAAACTTTACGTGAGACGCTAGCTCATTAATTTTTGCTATAAAGCTTCCTATTGATAGAGTCAAAAGCTTTTCAAAATCCAGCAAACTGCAATATAAGTGGCCCCGTTTACGCGCAAGCGCCTGTTTTACTAGGTATCTAACACAAATATATGTCGGTTGTCTCGCAGCCTCTCCTAAAGCCTGCTTGTAATTCTGATATTTTACCGTACTTTTCCGCCATTCACTCAGTCGCCCGTTGAGTATTTTAAGAACAGTTTGCTCAGCGCTGGGCAAAAGACTAATCCGCGATAATTTTGTGGGCAATTCGCATCCCCTTTTATTCTTAAAAATTGGTTGGAGGATAGCTGTACTCCACGTTTCTGGATACGAGCCGAATCAGCAATTGCATTAAACAACTTCATAATACTCTCTGGGTCTATTTGCCACAATTTCGAAATAAATTTTGTCGGAATGCCGACCCGCAGCTGCCTTCTTATTATTCATGGTTAGAATAGCCTATTTACGTTCATTCCAGGTTTAGAGGTTCGTCTAATTCAGGCACACTCCGCGGTCAGTGAAAATACCTTGCCCTGTTTCAATGGTCCCTACTGCGAACGTCCGTGAAAAATACTGCACTCACGCGTCTGCTGAAATTGCATTACTTGAATTTATTTATTCGCAGCGATCTGATACACGTCCCAAATTGATTTAACTATAATCGTTTCTTAGAATTGCCTGTATTCTTTGCTGCCTCATATCCTGCCACGATTTCTTCGATTTCTTAATTGTGGCCTCATACTGCCTACGTAATAACAAATAACTGTTTCTAGCTACTTAGGTTCCCGAGTTTCTGAAATTCCTTAAGGCTTTATAGTTTCGCCGCCTGGTCTCCCGACACTCCTCGCTAAAACCACCCTTGGGTCACTTCCCTTCCTCCTCTCCCCCACCGTCGCTACCACCCTGCACGTTAGAGCCGTCCTTCTAAGTTCATTGTTTGCGTTTCCGGCGAGCAATCGTCTCGCGCCCAGCCTGCGAGTTAAGAATACTTGTACAAATTCCTGTCGCTTTTCCTCTTTCCATACAAACCGTTGTCTTCCTATTGTCAAGTTTCGTGCTCCTGCCCGCTCCCTGCCGATGGCAGTGCAGAGCATTTACTGCTAAAATCGCCGCCACAGGCAAATGATCAGATTCTGCCCGTAATTCGATCCCAAACAATCTAATAAATTGTGTATTCTTTCTTGGCGACAATAGAGGTAATCTATTACACTACTCCATTCCCACTAATAAAAGTTAGTTCCCCTTCCGTATCCTGTCCATAGTTGCCATTAAGATTCGAGATTAAATCTTTCGCATAATTTCTAAGCAATTCCTGTCCATCATTATTAATGACCAGTCTTTTGCTTTTTCTGGAATTCGCTCTCGCTTCTTGCCGGTCGAAGTCCGAAAAAACTTCCTGCTCAATGCCAATTCGAGCATTCATATCCCCTAAACACTAGTAAATTAGTACTCGGGTACCTCAGCTTTAACGTATCTAGAAAATCATTGATTTCGCCGAAGGATTCTGGAGTGTAAATAACGCGAACCCTGTGGTGACGGTATTATAAACACAATGGCAATATCTACATTATGCATTACTAGTCTAATACAAAGGAAATTGTCTGAGTTAGTTTTAATTTCATTAATAAACTGAATTAAGCTAGTCCGAAAACGACTTATATTAATATAAACGAGTAACCAGAATATATAATATAAGGAACA